>PVIU01029958.1:0-16773 GCA_004026605.1 Ondatra zibethicus | reverse complement strand
CCTGTCCCAGATCACCAGCGACATCCACACCCTCCACCTCGGTACACCTGTCCCAGATCACCGTTGACATCCACACCCTCCACCTCAGTACGCCTGTCCCAGATCACCCTCGACATCAACACACCCTCCACCTTGGTGCGCCTGTCCCAGATCACCCTCGACATCCACACACCCTCCACCTCGGTACCCTGTCCCAGACCACCCTCGACATCCACACCCTCCACCTCAGTACGCCTGTCCCAGACCACCCTGGACATCACACACCCTCCACCTCAGTACCCTGTCCCAGATCACCCTCGACACCCACACCCTCCACCTCGGTACACCTTTCCTTTACCTTTCCAGGCGCAGCTGGGCAAGTGACAGTTTTCGAGCCATCAACCCTGAGAAGGAAAAGCAAAGGACAGGGAGATTGTTATACATGGACAGAAGGACAGCAGAGCACAGGGCAGGGATGCATGGACAGGACAGCGGAGCACAGGGCAGTGATAGTTACCAAGGCAACAGAGGAAGGGCTAAGAGGAAGGGGTCTTGGCCAGGGAAACCCCACAGTTGCTATACGTACCCTTAATGGTATGGACCTTACGGACAGCATAGCTGAGTCGGTTGCTGAGGCTGGGAATCCGGGCTACAGCCTGATTTACCCTGGTCATGGTGCTGTGGAGGTTGGCCTGAGTGCTGGAAAAGGCACGGGTCACTCAGCCCCCCCCCCATCTCTGAAGGACCTGCAGGGTGTGTACACAGGACACATCTGTCCTGAAGGACCTGCAGGGTGTGTACACAGGACACATCCGTCCTGAAGGACCTGCAGGGTGTGTACACAGGACACATCCGTCCTGAAGGACCTGCAGGGTGTGTACACAGGACACATCCGTCCTGAAGGACCTGCAGGGTGTGTACACAGGACACATCCGTCCTGAAGGACCTGCAGGGTGTGTACACAGGACACATCCGTCCTGTATGTTACATAAGTGGGGAGGTAGGCTGTTAAGCAGCAAGAAAAGGGGGGACAGAGGCCACTAGGAGGGATGAGACCTTGGCTGACCCTGAAGGTCACAGTACATCAATCAATCAAGCTCCTTAGCAGACCTTAAAAAACATAAATGCTTAAGCTTTAGTGAATGTCAGATAAAAGCATCCAGCGAAGCCTGGAGGTAGCACACGCCTTTATTCCCAGCACTCAGGAAGCAGAGGCAGGCAGATCTCTGAATTAGAGGCCAGCCTGGTCTACAGAGCAAGTTCCAGGACAGACAGGGCTACGCAAGACAGCCCAAACCCTGTCTTGAAAAATAAAAACAAAACAAAAAAACCTCAAAATAAAATCCAGTTGAGAACACCCAACACCATGGCTCGGGCGTCTCATTTGGTTTTGCAAAGGGTTGGTCAGGGTTGAGCAGAGTCCCAAGTAGCCGCCATGCGCCATTGTGCCTGGCCTGAGATGTGCAGCGAGGGACCATCAAGGCTCACAGGTCAGAGCCGCCCCGATCTGCATTCCATAGCCCAGGGAAGTGCTCAGCAAAACCCACAGCGGCCAACAGTGGGCGAGACCCTAACGCAGGCTGCCGCTCAGGCTCTGGCACAGCTGGGGTTTCGGACACTCTCAGCCTGGGAGGCTTCCTGGAGAGGTGATCACGACCCAGAACCATGTCTCTGATCTGCCCCCGGCACACCGTCAGTCTCCTGGAGGCAGGAGGCTCACGCGATACTCTGCATCTGGGCAGGGGCTCTTCTGACTAGTCTGTTCCAGGGATTCCTGAACGCCAGGCAAGTGCTCTGCTGAGCTATAGACGAGTTTGGCTGTACAGCATAGATGCCTTCCCCAACCAAACAGGGCATGAGTGCAAAGGAAGGACAGATCCCATCACTGAGCTCTGAAGCCGTGGCTCCGCCCAGCTGGCCTACTTTGCTTCAAAGGCTACTGGAACCGACCTGCAGGAAGCAGGATCCCTGATCCAGTCCGACCAAGGTGAGTCAGTTCACAGCGGGTGATGCTGTGAGATAGAGGTGCCCCCCTTCTGCACCCTCCAGCCCGAGGCTCCTCAGGGAAGCAGCACCCCACCACCCACCACCCCACGGAAGATACCTGCTCATGGCGCTGACCAAAAACTTCAGCTGCTCCTCAGCAGAGACTGTCAGCTGCTCTTGCCTCCGCCTGGCCTCCTGAGCCCGATTCAGCTCCATCTGCAGGGTCTGGTAAGGATGTAGTTTCGTGTGTGTGTTTTCTTTAAAGCCTCCTCCCCAGTGTCTGGTCAGGGTCTCTGTCCCCCTCCCTCAAATCGGCTGGCTCAGACCTTAGTGCCCATCCGCTGCACCTCCAGCTCCGCGGCTTTGTCTTGTAGGGCGCGCTGCAAGATGGCCTGCTCCTGGCTCTGGGACGTCACTTGTTCCTGCAGCTCTGCTACCTAGGGGAGCAGAGGGAAGTCTAGAGCCAAAGCCGTGGAGAACACAGGGGCAAAGGAGAATGAAGGAGACAGGGCAACAATGTCTGAAGTGGGGCTAGAGACACTGGCTCAGTGGCTAAAAGAACTGGTTATTCTTGCAGAGGACCTGAGTTCAATTCCCTCTTCCCACATGATAACCATTTGTAACTCCAGTTCCAGGGGAGCCAACACATTCTGACTTTCATAGGCACACAGTACATATACTTACATGCAGGCAAAACATTCCTACACATACAATAAAATAAACACATCTGTTTTTTCCCCTAAGACAGGGTCTTACTATGTAGTTCTGGCCATTCTGATACTCACTATGTAGACCAGGCTGACCTCAAACTCAGAAATTCTGCTTCTCCCTCCCTAAGTGCTGGGATTAAAGGCATGCACCACTACACCCACCTAAATAAATATGTGCTAATAAATAAATAAATCAAGCTAGGCAGTGGTGGAGCGCACCTATCTTTAATCCCAGTACTTGGGAGGCAGAAACAGGTGGATCTCTCAGTTCTTTTCTTTGCTCTCTCTCTCTTTTTAATCTTACTTTATGTGCACTGGTGTTTTGCATGCATGTATGCTTGTGTGAGAGTGTTGGAACTGCCTGGAATTGGAGTTACAGACAGCTGTGAGCTGCCATGTGGGTGCTGGGAATGGAACCAGGACCCTCTGGGAGAGCATGCAGTGCTCTTAACCACTGACCCATCTTCCCAGGCCTGGATCTCTGAGTTCAAGGTCAGTCTGGTCTACAAGGCAAATTCTAGGACAGCCAGGGCTGTCCTGACCAACCCTGTCTTGACCATGCCATGTCCTGATGGATTGGCCACCTCCTCAGAGGCATCGCTGACCACCCTGCCTATCCATTTCAGTCTTGTCAACATCTTTTCTCTTTGCAGCACATCTGTCTGACATCACCCATCCTTCTCTTCCCCCTTGTAGCACATCTGTCTGACATCACCATCACATCTGTCTGACATCACCATCACATCTGTCTGATATCACCCATCACATCTGTCTGACATCACCCATCACATCTGTCTGACATCACCCATCCTTCTCTTCCCCCTTGTAGCACATCTGTCTGACATCACCATCACATCTGTCTGACATCACTATCACATCTGTCTGACATCACCCATCACATCTGTCTGACATCACCCATCCTTCTCTTCCCCCTTGTAGCACATCTGTCTGACATCACCATCACATCTGTCTGACATCACTATCACATCTGTCTGACATCACCCATCCTTCTACTTATTCCTTGTCTTCCTTCAGAACTGAGGCTCCAGAGGGAACACATAGGCGTCTCTTCAGGGCCTGTGCCCAGCACATGGCGACCACCCAAAGCAAAACTGTCATCATGTGTGAGATGCTGAGTGCAGACTGATGAGAAACAGAGCTCCTGACCTGGTCCCTCAGCCCCTTCATGGAGTTCCTGTGTTCCAGGTCCTGGGCCTTGAGCTGTACCATGAGGACAAACACCTTCTCCCGCCAGCAGCGCAGCAGTGATCGGTACTTCTTAGGAAACTCGGGCTCCAGGGCATCTGAAGGCTGGATCTGCACGTGGGAAGGCGGGGGAAGGCGGGGGAAGCATCCTGAGGAGGCGGACGGGGTGACCTTTGCTCTTTCTGTCCTGCCACATCGAGGAGTGAGGTTTTGGAGGAAAAGAATCCTAGTGGGTCTGGGCAGCACACCAACTACTGCCCCCAGAGAGGGAAGGCCTGCAGCCGGGCAGGGTCTGGTGGATGAGGGAGTCCTACCTTCCTGGTCAGCTCCTCTTCCTGCAGGGTGAGCATGTGCGTGAGGCTCTGGACCCGAACCTGCAGCAACTCCACGGTGGCCTGAAGGTCAGCGCGGTCCTCCCTCAGGCGCTGGGCGGAAGAACACGCCAGTCAGTCTCCACGCTACACCCAGGCAGTGGGCAGTCTGAGCCCCGCGACTCCCTCCCTGGGAGCTGTGCTCTCTCCTCCGGGCCATCCCCGTCCTCACCTGCACGGTGTCTAGAAGCTCCTTCCTTTCTGGCTCCCATGCCTGGCTCTGAACCTCAGGAGGGACTTGTTCCCCCACGTACTTCCTCAGACTTTCGACCAAGGTCACCTGAGCTTCCAGCTCTTCTTGGGTCTTACTAGGGTGGAGGCAGAAACGAGAGAGTCCTCAGTGGAACAGCCCAGATGCCCCCATGTCACCGGCTAGGCCCTTCCCTGTCGCCCCTGCCCCTGACCTCAGTTGACTCCGAAGCAGCTCCACCTCCTTCTGGGCCACAGCCAGCTGTTTGGTCTCCCCTGCCCGTTTCATTTCCAGGCTACTCAGAGACTTCTCCAAGCCCTCGGCCTTGCTGGTCAGACTGGCAAGAGCCTTCTGGTGAGCCTGGGTCAGGGAGGACAGCTGTGGAGGGAGAAGGGGCTGGAGAGGAACCCGGCAGACAGGAGAGCTTCCCGCTCATCCAGCACTCGTTCAGTTCTCAGCACCCACAGCAGGCGGTTCAGAGGATCCGTGTCCTCTTCTGGCTCTGGTGCCCCCCACACGTGTGGTACACATTTACCAACACCACACACGCGTGGTACATTTACCAACACCACACATGCGTGGCGCACATTTACCAAACCACACACGCGTGGCGCACATTTACCAACACCACACACGCGTGGCGCACATTTACCAAACCACACACGCGTGGCGCACATTTACCAAACCACACACGCGTGGCGCACATTTACCAACACCACACACGCGTGGCGCACATTTACCAACACCACACACGCGTGGCGCATTTACCAACACCACACACGCGTGGCACACATTTACCAACACCACACACACAAACAAAAGTCATCTTTAAGGGGGGCAGCTCCCCGCCCTGGCCTTGGCTCTCAGAGAGCCACCCACAGACCACCCTGCTATAGGCACATGGAGACTTCTCCGCATCTGGCTCTCCCGTTAGTTTCAATCAATCATCAATTCTTGCCCGTTCACTTCCCTCCCTCCCTGTGTCCACCAACAGCTGGAGTAAACTCCGCCTCCTCCTGCCTGAGTGTTTGTGGGCTGGGATGATGTGGGCTTAGTCGGTTGCCTCACAATTTAAGCAAAAAGCTGGGCACACCTGTTAATCACCCAGCTCTGTGGGACAGGAGCAGACACAAGCAGACCCCTGAAGCTCCCAGGCTAGCTAGTCTGGCATACGTGACAGAGTTACAGGCCAATAAAATACCATGTCTCAAACAAAAGGAGCTTGAGGACCCACACCTGGGGGTGCCCTCTGACCTCCACACGTGTGCCACGCACACTCACACCCTTCAGCGCTCCTGAGCACGAGGTGGCAAATGTATATAAACCTGCATACTAGTGAGATTTCGGTCAACTTGACACAAGCTAGAAGGTTTTTGGTTTTATTTTGAGACAGGGTTTCTCTGTGTAACCACTCTGGCTGTCCTGGAGCTCACTGTAGAGAGCAGGCAGACCTCAAACAGAGATCCGCCTGCCTCTGCCTCCTGAGTGCTGGGATTAAAGGTGTGCGCCACCATTGCCTGGCTGTCAAGATAGAGTTTGGGGGGAGGGGGACCTCGATTGAGAATATGTATCCATCAGATTGTCCCATAGGCAAGGACATTTCCTTGACTAATAGTTGATGTGCGAGGGCCCAGCCCACAGTGGGGTGGGTCCTGGGTTCTATAAGCAAGCAGGCTGACCAAGCCACCAGGAGCGAGTCAGTGAGCAGCGCTCCTCCTTGGCCTCCCTCAGTGGACGTGGCCAGGGTTACATAAGCCAAACCCTTTCCTTCCCAAGTTGTTTTCTGTCATGGTGCTTTATGACAGCAACAGAAACCCTAAGACACCCTAGTTCTTGGGAAGCTGAGTCTGGATGACTGTTTCAAGTTCAAGGCCAGCCAGGGCTACATATCCAGATCCTGCCTTAACACACCCCTGCACCCCAAAATAGACTTGCCATACCCACCAAGCCTGCTGCCTGACAGTGCACCTCCCCAAGCTCTCTCCCGAGGCTCCCCCTGCTCCCCTCCCTCAGGAAGTCCTCTCATCCTTTCCCTGAGTAGCTAGCTTTCTGAGCACTGTGCTCGTGAGGAGGGAGGGCCTTTCTCACCAGACCCCAAGCAGTGCCAGGGTATTCAGAGCAGCTGGGAGCTATGGAGCCCATGGGTGAGGTGTCCGCCCTGCCAGCCCTGCCTGTCTCCGTCACAGGCGTGTGAAGTGAAGCACACAGTCTTTCTCGACATAAAATACAAGTCTGATTGTGCTGTTTGCCTGCTTTTCTTTCTGAAGCCTGGTGAGGTGGCGCCCACCTTTAATTCCAGCACTTGGGGGGCAGAGGCAAGAGAATCTGTGAGCTCCAGGCCAGGCAGAGGTACAAAATGAGACCCTGACTCAACAACAACAAAACAAAACAAAACCCAAAAAAACCCCACCAACAATAACAACAAAACCCTTCTTTTCTGGTGACGTGGGGGCTGAACCTACAGCCTGGCACAGGCAAGCACTGTACCGCTGAGCTACATTCCCAGTTTCTTAAAACCTTTCAATGGTTATTTGTCATTTTTGACCTATCAGCAGTTCAAAGCTGAGCGGTAGTAGCGCATGTCTTTAATCCCGGCACTTGGGAGGCAGAGGCAGGTGGATCTCTGTGAGTTCCAGGCCAGCCAGGTCTGCAAAGCAGGTCCCAGGACAGCTAGGCTACACAAAGAAACCCTGTCTTGAAAAATCAAAACAAACAGCAAGCAAGCAGCTGTCTCACAATGACTGTGGAGCTGCCTTCTGACCGTGGTACCAATTACACAGGCTATGTCTGCTTAGGGAAGCGGCACACTCAGGGACCTTCTCAGTGGTGGCTCCGGCACCAAGGCAGCCATGGCAAACAAGACACTCATCTTTATAGCCTCCCTTCCTGACCTCGCCATGGCCCGAGGTGGCTGCCCTCCCTGTCCCCAGGTCACATTAGTGCTCCTGCACCCTTCAGCCCAGCCACATTAAATGTGTCACCCCACTAGGCTGTCAGCTCCATTCATGACAGCAGAGACTCAGGCAACCTGGTCACCGAATCCCCAGGCGGCTCCTACCTCGAGGACGGCAAAGAGAAGCCCTTCTCAGTCTTTCCCGGGATCCAAACCCCCTTTCCTCCCTCCCTCCACCAGGTTCCTAGAAGGGTGCCTGGCAGCGAACAGGGAAATACTACTTGGGAGCGCTTCAAATAGTGCCGGGTCACATGACTACCAAGAACAACTGCAGCCCAAGCAAGACCAAAACACCCACGTTCCCCTTCCAAGATGCCATGGCGCCCCCCCCCGAAATTCACTGGGAAGTGCACCCTCTCACCCCCATGTTCACCTGCTCTTGGTGCAGACTCTGCACCTCCTGCAGCTCCCTCTGGCTCCCCTCCTCCAGGTTCTTCCGGACCATCTCGGCTCCGGCCAAGGCGGCACGCAGGCCCTCAGCCTCAGCTTGGCCAGCCTTCTCTGCCACGGCGAGAGCATCCAGCTCCAGGGCCTGCGCCTCCAACCGCATCTTCTGCTGCAGCGAGGTCTCCCGTAGCGATCGGGCCTCCTCCTCCAGCCGCCGCAATTCTTGGAGCTGCCAAGAGATCAGCTCGGCCTGCTGGCTCAGGGCGTTGGAGACCCCCAGTTCCAGAGACCTTCAAAGACAGGTGGGCATGGGTGAGATGCGTCCCGGGTACTGTCGGGAGGGCAGAGACAGCAAAGAGAATAGTGACCTACTTTATGTGGGGAAGCAGGGGCTAAAGCTGAGGCAGGAGGATCTCTACACTCCTACCATCTAAGAACATCATGAGCAGCCGGGCAGCGGTGGCGCACGCCTTTAATCCCAGCAATCAGGAGGCAGAGGCAGGCGGATCTCTGTGAGTTCGAGGCGAGTCTGGGCTATAGAGTGAGTACCAGGTCAGGCTCCAGACTTCAAAGAATTCTTGCTCACACAGACATATTCATAGGGGCTGAAGAGATGGCTCAGTGACTCAGAGTGCTGGCTGCTCTGGCAAAGACCCCCAGTTCAGTTCCCAGCACCCACATTTGATGTCCATAGCCGCCTGTAACTCCAGCTCCAGAGAACCCTACTCCCTCTTCTGGCCTCCAAGCATGCATGCTCGCACACAGATATATGCACATAAATAATGGGGTTTTTTTGATTTCTTTCCTTTTTTCCAGACAGGGTTTTCTTTATATAGCCCTGGCTGTCCAGAAACTCAGTCTGTAGGCCAGAGAGGGTCCTTGAACTCAGAGATCCACCGGCCTCTGCTGCTCTAGATTAAAGGCACATGCCTGGCTCAAAAATAAAATCTTAAAACACATATTCAGAGCATAGCCAGGTCCAGTGGCATAATCCTGTAAAGAACTTTTTGTTTTGTTTTTTTAAGATAGGGTTTCTCTGTGTAACAGTACTGGCTGTAGACCAGGTTGGCCTTGAACTCACTGAGATCTGCCTGCCTCTGCCTCCTAAGTGGTGGGATTAAAGATGTGAGCCCAGGTGAAATCTGTTTTTTTTTTTTAGGATTTTATTTATTTATTATGTAGACAGTGTTCTGCCTGCATGTATGTCTGCACACCAGAAGAGGGCACCAGATCTCATTATAGATGGGTGTGAGCCACCATGTGGTTGTTGGGAACTGAACTCAGGACCTCTGGAAGAGCAACCAGTATTCTTAACCTCTGAGCCATCTCTCCAGACCGTAAAGGTCTTTTTAAAACTACTCCCTAAGAACCAGTATGGAACGCTGTACCAGGTCAGCATGTCTAAGCTACATGTCATCTCGCTTCACAACAGCTTCTGGGCCATCCATCTCCTCCCTTAGACAATTATATCCCTTGGTAGCTGGGAATTTAAGTCCACAGCTCTCTTGTTATCCCCAGTGCATATGGTATATGCATTGCAGGCACCAACAACAGCCTACAGAAAACCTTACACAAGTTATGGAACCAGGGAACCATTAGCAAGTCCAACCCCTACCTGCCTCTCCGCCCTGGCCCCTGTCCATCTCCACAAACGTCCTGTCCCCACATGGTCACCGCAGGCCTCTGAGTGTCTAGCCGCCTCTCTATGGCATCTTGGCCAGCCCTGGATTGGACCAGGGGAATGTCGGAAGCCCAGGTCGGGGCCATTCTTGGCAGAGTTGTAAGGGGCCGAGTTTCGAAGTGAGAGGGAGGAACCAGCCCAGCAAAACCTGAGGGAGGTCACAAGAGTAAAAGACTGTCAGTTTCTCAGCGAGAGAGGAGACCCCCCCAGCCTCCTGGACTGGCCTCACTGACCTGAAGGTGGCAGCATCTCTGCCTTATCGGAAGCCTCTAGATCTTGTCTCCAGGCATCTATGTTCCCCTGGACAATAGGAGAAACAAGGACACTCCAGTTCAGTTTTCAGGCCACCTTCCAAAGAGAAAGTCCTATGATAACAAAGTGATAAAATCCTAAAGTTACTGACTGATCCACCGGGCTCTAAGCTTCTCTTTCCCTACTTCCCGAAGAAGGCGGATAATAACCAAACCACTAGCTTGTCCCAATCGCGTTCCTAAGAGAACGAACCAGGCAGCAACCATGAGGTAAATGTACTGGGATCGGAGCCAGAGGATGCCCTGGAGATTGTTTCTACTTACAATATTCTGGGTGGTGCCTTTACCTTCCTCCTTAAGGGTCTACGGTCCCTGCAGCTCAGGGCTGGAGGTGAGAGGGGCCGTAGGGAGCCCGGTCTGCACAGTTCTCGCCATGGAATGGTAGGGATGTTGGGAAGCCCATCTAGGTACCACCGAGCCATGATTTCTGGGTCAATTCCTTTCAAAGTGTTAGCCCAAGGCCTGGCCCCAGAAGAATGAGGCTACATATGGGGTTAAGCGGCTTCCCTAGGATCCCCGGGGAACGCAAGCAGCCTAGAGCCCGTTGCCGGGAACCCAGCTTCCTGCTCAACGGAGCCTCTCGGTAACCGGCCTCAGTTTCTCTCTAGCCCCCCTGCTTCCATTCCCGAAGCCCGCCTCCGTTCGGAGCCCTACAGCATCTTCTTTGTCCAAGTCCCATCCAAATTCAAATGCTTTTTTTTTGTTCTTGTTGTTTGTTTTCACGCAACCCAGAGATTCCTACCCGCTTGTCCTCCTAGTCCTAGACTGCATCCTTCTGGACGGAATTATCCTGATCGCTCCCTGTCCTCCGGTCTCCCCTCTCCTCTCCTGCACACACCCCTGGCTCATCCCCCTGAGGACCCTGAGCGCTAAGGCTGTCTCGACCCCCTCATCTGTTTTTTTCCCGGGCTCCTGCACCCCTCTTCCCCTGCGGACCCCGTCCACCCACGCTAGCACCCCCTCTCAGACCCTTTCCGCCCCCAACCGACTCCGGCCGAACGCCCCTTACCCAGCGCGAGATCCGCCCTCTTGCCACGCCCCTTACTCCGAGCTCCCGGTCCAGGCTTCACACCCCGATCACGCATGCGCGAGGCGGGTGGGTTGGCGGGCTGCTCTAAATGCTCTAAAGCACCATTTCTCCCGGCCGGAAGGAGGAAGAAAGGTGCGCGCAGGCACACAGACGCCTAAAGGCCTTCTCCGCGCCCTGACGGCCCCACCCCACCCCGGGAACCCGGGAAAACGTGTAAGCCAATCAGAAAAGGCGGAGGGAGGGAGCTGGACAGCTCCTCCCTGTGCATCGTCCAGTAGAGCGGACGAGGGCAACTCAGATGGCCAATCAGAACCAGCCGGAGGGGGCAAGGCGGGCTCGCAGGCGCGAAGCTGGACCCGGGAATTCTGAAGGAGTCTGCGCGGCGCGCGCGCCCAAGCCGCGCCCTCCCCGCGGCTTCCTGGCTGTCAAACCGCAGCGGGAGCGAGGGGCGCAGGGTGTGGAGTCCCTTCCTCAGTTTACCCCGCAAGCGAAAAAGGAGAGGGTGAGATCCACTTTGTTGCAGTATTTAGGGACCTGTCTGCGCCGCCCTTTGTGGGTGACAGCGGATTCTCTTCCTTCGGGGGACCGAAGAGCGGGGGCGGACAGAAGGGGTGCTCTACCTGGATTAGGAAATTTCCCGGCTCCTGGCTACACCTGAGGGGACACGTCCGTGCCGCACGCACGTTTGTGTCGCAGGACCTCCCCTTCCCGTCTGCACGTTCCCAGCTGCCGCTTAAAGTAGCTTTTCCTTGCACAGATTGTTAAAGCCTCCCCGGATGCTCTGCGGCCCGAGGATCCGGCTCCCCTGAGGTCCCGCAGGACGTCTTCCTGGTTTTGCATCGCATCAGGACTTATCTGGAATTGCTTTTTAAGTCTCGTCCTGACAGCCACTACCGCCTCTGGCGCCCTGAATCTGTTAATTCTCAAGTTGGCATTGCCCACAGCTGTTGACGTCACTTAGCACTGAACTGAAGCCGGCGGTGCATGGCCCAGGAGCAGGGGCGGTGATGAGCTGCTGAGGTGGCAGAGGGAGCACCCCCATGCTGCCCTGCTTCCAGCTGCTGCGCATAGGGGGCGGCAGGGGCGGTGATCTCTACACCTTCCACCCCCCATCCAGGTCGGGCTGCACCTACCGGTTGGGCTGCAGGGCTGACCTGTGTGATGTAGCCCTGCGGCCCCAGCAGGAGCCGGGCCTCATCTCTGGGGTCCATGCGGAGCTGCATGCTGAGCTACAAGGGGACGACTGGAGGGTCAGCCTGGAGGACCACAGCAGCCAAGGTAAGCGGTGAGCAGGCAGCTCCAGGTTGGCATACGTAGGGGAATCTTTGGGACCCCGCTATCAACCTCCCAGACTCCCTGTCAGTGTCTGGTGAACAGACAAGCAGGATCAAGTCTGGTCTTCCTAGGACTAACCTGCTCGGCTGCTTTGGCTCACACCGGGCTAGGAGGGAGGTGCTGGGGTGTCATCCGTAAAGCGTCCAGTGGGACGCTTTAGTACTAAGCTCAGACTTGACTCAGTTTCCAGGGTTACTGAAGCACCTTGTTCCCATGAAGGCGGTGTTCTTATGATCTAGGCATTCCACTCGGCCCAAGGCAGCCTCAAAAGGCCGTTCCTCCATCTCCAGTTCTTAGTTTCCTATTATTAGGTCAGACGCAAGGTTTGGAGAAGCCTCCTCTGAGGTGTTTTGGCATAGTCTGTAACAGTCAACAGCGAGCGTGAGCGCTTGCTGTTATGGGCCAGTGTGTTAGCTGGAGCTGATACTGTTCACAGTCAAGGAAAAGGACAGCAGGCGGCAAGTATGGCAGTGTGTGTGTGTGTGTGTGTGTGTGTGTGTGTGTGTGTGTGTGTGTGTGTGTGTACCCTGTGATCTCAGCGCTCCAGAGGCTGAGACAGGAGGGTCGTGAGTTCTGGGCCAGTCTAGACGACAGATTAAGACTGTCTCAAAACCCAGGCAGTGGTGGCGCACGCCTTTAATCCCAGCACTTGGGAGGCAGAGGCAGGCGGATTTCTGTGAGTTTGAGTCCAGCCTGGTCTACAAGAGCTAGTTCCAGGACAGGCTCCAAAGCTGTAGAAACCTTGTCTCGAAAAACCAAAAAAAGGACTGTCTCAAAAATAAAAGAACGGGTGCTAGTTAGGGGTAGATCTGCTCAAGCACAGCGAGAAAACTTCCCATTCATGGGACTTTCCCCAGTGCTCACCTGAAAACCAAATAGCCAGGTCATGGCACTTGTCACCAGACGTTTGTTTCTCTTGTCATTTGTCTTGTGCCTCACCATCAACAGGGACTTTGGTCAATAATGTCCGACTCCCAAGAGGCCACAGGCTGGAGCTGAATGATGGTGACCTTCTGACCTTTGGCCCTGAAGGGCAAGCAGGAACCAGCTCCTCGGAATTCTACTTCATGTTCCAACAAGTCCGGGTCAAACCTCAGGACTTCGCTGCCATCACTGTCCCTCGGTCTAGGGGAGAAGCTGGGGCCGGTTTCCAGCCTATGGTGCCCCCTCAGGGGGCACCCCAGCGGCCACTCAGCACCCTCTCCTCTGCCCCCAAAGCCACACTGATCCTCAACTCCATCGGCAGCCTCAGCAAGCTGCAGCCCCAGCCTCTCACCTTCTCCAGGGGAGGAGGCAGACCGCAAAGCCTGGCTGCTCCCACCCGGCCTGGGGAAGTGGGAGCTTCGCCTGCTCCGCCCACAAGAAACCGGAGGAAATCAGCTCACAGAGTGCTGGCAGAACTAGATGATGAGAGCGAGGCTTCCCTGTGCCCCCTGTCAGTCCTAATGGAGCCCAGGAAGAAGCTCCGCATGGAGAAAGCCGCCCTGGTGTCCAGTGGGTAAGTTGAGCCCTCAGTGTTAACCTCCTCTCAATACCTCACACCCTAGACTCCTTTTTACTGAAGTCTTAGTATGAGAGATATAGGGATAACATCCAGGTTAGCTTTCATCCATAAATGCAGGAAATGTGTGTGAGGTTGCAGGAGTAAGGGTTAGAACTAGACCATTAAAAAAAAAAGTTTAGGGGGTGGGGCACAGGAATGCCTCACTGGGACATTACCTAGCATACACCTGACTTGCCCAGGCTTGGAGTCCCACCATATACATAAAACACCATTAATCCCAGCACTGGTTGGTTGAGGCAGAAGACAGGATTGCCAAGTGTGAGACCAACCTGACCCATACTGAGACCCCCTTCTCAAAACAAAAACTAGAGTAAGCAGGTCAACTTAGGGTGTCTGTGTACCAAGTGTATGCAGTACCCTGAGGCCAGAAGGCGTTGGATCCTCTGGAACTGTGGGGCAGGGGTTTAGCCACTAAACCCCAAATCCCCTGGAAGATCAGCTGAGCCGTCTTTCTAACCCTGTTTGCTCTTGCTCGCTTTTGACGAAAGGGTCTCATATAAGTTATGAGGAAAGGTTATATAGCCTCTGTATAATCCAGGCTAGCCTCAAATTCCCCAAGTAAAGGTCAGGACAGGGCACTCAGAGTGGAAGCTGACCAGTTCTGCTGGGATTCCAGGTGTTACCTTGTGTGCTAGGCATGCACTCCGCTAGTACCCCTTCCCCTCCAAGTTCCTACTTCCCACAGGCCTGGAGCCCCTAGTAATGCAGCTCTAGCTAGGTCCAGAGGCAAGGTCTAGACTACAAGTTACTCAGGAACACTCCCAGGACTCCCGCCGTCAGAAGCGCGGAGCCTCGGGCAGAAGACAGTAGACTGGAAAGGCGGTGATGTCCGGCACCACGTAACCTGCATTGGCCACCCAGGAGGCCATGTTGGATTCACACCTTGGGCATTGCAAGCCAGAGGACACAGATGTGGCACCTCCAGTTTAGGGGCAGTGTAAGTGGAACTTACCCGCAGTGATGGCTCAGGGATCAGGAGCGCTTATTGCTCTGAGCTCACTCCAGTCCCATGGGATCCAACGTCTGCTGGCCTTTGGCCACCAGGCTCATGTACACATACATATATACATACAGGCAAAACATTCATTGTTTTGGAAAAGAATGGATCTTGAGAAATGTCTCCTTTCTCCAAAGGAGGGAATGAGCACAGGGAAAATGCCATGGACTCCGACTCAAGGCTGAAGAACACTCATGGCTGAGGTGACAAAAGATGGGTTCCTGCCAAAGGCGTTCCTGCCAAGTTCCCAGTGAGCTGGAATGCCCAGTAACAAGGAATCACTCCTCATTCCCATGGACACCAGAGCTACCTGCCGCTGGAGCAACCATCACAGAAACCACCCCAGGGCTTCCTTATACTATGGCTAGTGCCACCGCTGACTGGGTCTCTGTGACTGGCTTTTCAGAGCTTTGCCTTTAAATAAAAATAAACTTGCTTCATCCACATGGGGGTATTTATTCTTGAGTCTAAGCCCGCTTTCCAAATGGTGGGAAGCCTAGACTTGGTGTGGTCTGCAGATGAAACTCCCTGCAGCAGAAGCACCTGTGGGAATGTCATGCGTGTAAAGGGGCTGCCAAGCCCAATGACCGTGTTTGAGCCACAGGACCCACGTTATGGAAGGAAATATTCACACATTGTCCCCATGCTGTGCACTCAAGTATTCACACACACAGTTTTAATGTTGAGCGTGGAAGCATACTATGAGTTCCAGAACAGCTTGGTCTACAGAAGGTCCTTTCTTTAAAAGGAGGGGCTGGAGAAATGGCTCAGAGGCTGCTTTTCCAGAGGTCCCGAGTTCTATTCCCAAACCACATAGTGGCTCTCAACCACTTATAGTGGGATATGGTGCCCTCTTCTGGCATGCAGCCAGACCACTCTATATATAATAAAACAAATCTTTGCTGGGCAGTGGTGGCGCATGCCCTTTAATCCCATGACTCGGGAGGCAGAGGCCAACCTGGTCTACAAGAGCTAGTTCTGGGACAGACACCAAAGCTACAGAGAAATCCTGTCTTGAAAAACCAAAAAAATAAATCTTTAAAAACAGTGAAATACCACACACACAGTATATATAAGGTAGGGCTCTGGTGGGGCTGACACACAGCAAATAAAAAGTGCTTCAAAACTTGGTTTTTAGGTGGGAGAGATGGCCCAGCAGTGAGCAACTAAGAGTAATGGATAGCCCTTAATCCCAGCACTCTAAAGGCAGAGGCCATCCCGGTCTACAGAGTTCCAGAATAGCCCAGCAAAACCTTGTCTAGGACAAAAAAAGCAATAGCTGCTCTCGCAGAGGACCCAGGCTTGGTTCCCAGAAACTACATGGCTGCTCACAACCGCTAACTCCAGTTCCAGGGGATTCAGTGACCCCCACTGTTGCTTTACACAGTGCACAAAAATAAATAAGCCCAAAAGGCACCCATACAGATAAAATTTAAAAAATCAACAACTTAGGCCAGCCGTGGTGAGGCCTGCCTTGAATCCCAGCACTCAGGAGGGCAGCTGCATATGGATCTTGTGAAGTCCAGTTCAGGACAGCCAGGGCTACACAGAAACTCTGCTTTGAAGAAAAAAAATTTATTTTTCCCTAAAAACTTGCTTTTCTTAGTTTAAGTCCACTAGGACTTCCAGAGTGACACGGGACAAGGCCAGCTGCTGGTGAACAATGCTATGATCAGTCTAAAGTGTCAGCAAGTATGTCCTATCTTCCTCTGTAGGTTGGCTTCCAATCCCAGCTATCCCTTTGGCATTTCGTAACCTCCAACAGTTTGCAGGAGCCTTTATTTGAGGACTGCCTGGGCATGGGGCTCCATTACTGGATTTCTCTATCCCCAGGCTGGCTAGTAACTAAAGGAAGACACAGTTTAGCAATCTAATGTGTCCCAGGCTTTATTTATTATTTAAGAACAAAACGATGAGTGAGTGACAGGCGCACGATCAACAGCATGGCTGAACTTCATCTCCCCCCACCCTTTTTGTGCTTGTGATCCCTCCTCAGGAAAGGAGCTTAACCCCAAAGCTGTGGTGGCTCCAGGTTCTACCTCTCTCCCCACTGCCTCAGCTCACCTCATCCCC
>PVIU01029957.1:0-16776 GCA_004026605.1 Ondatra zibethicus | reverse complement strand
CTCCCAAGCCTACGAACAGCCATTCAACACTGTGACCCATTTAGAGGTCTTTTATGTCTGAATCTGTCCTATTGTGAATCTGTAATTCTTTACTATCCAGGAGCATTTCTTAAAATGTTAAGCACATCTTAAAAACTTAAGTTGCACCATGTAGGAGAAATAAGGTACTGCCTCTTTTCTGTCCCGTCTAAACCTTTTTTTAATTTTATTTAAAATGTGAAACTCTTTTTCATTTTATTTTATTTTTTTCACATTTAATTTTTTATTATTGCATTATAAATAGTACCATTCAAAATTTCCACCTCCTCCGCTCCTCCCATTTCCCTCCCGCTTCCCCACTCCCCCTCCCCTTTTCCCCTCCAGTCCTAAGAGAGGGCAGGTTACCCTGCCCTGTGGGAAGCCCAAGGCCCTCTCGCCTCCATCCTGGTCTAGGAAGGTGTGAATCCAAACTGACTAGGATCCCAAGCAGAAGGAGGGAGAAGATGAACACAGAAGTCAGAACTGCAAGGGATTCGTCCACCCATTGAGATGGTGTGCCTGATCTAGTGGGAGCTCACCAAGGCCAGCTGGACTGGGACTGAATGAGCATGTGATCGAAACAGACTCTCTGACTATGACTGACAATGGGGACTGACTGAGAAGCCAATGATAATGGCACCGGGATTTGATTCCACTGCATGTACTGGCCTCCTGGGATCCTAGTCCGTCTAAACCTTTTAACTGCGCTTTTATTATGATAATTACAATCCTGCCTGAGATTAGCACAGTTCAGCATGGCGGAGCCAGAGCCGCTCCTACCTCAGAGCCAATTGGTGCCCCTGAGCCGAGCACAGTTCCAAGCACACAGCAATCCACATTGCCATCAAGCAAGCCATAGCACTTTAGTCAGAAATCCCATGCAGATAATCTGTCTCCAGCGGGAGCCAGAGAGGGTGCCAGCAGCATAGCCCAGAAAGCCGGCATTTTAAAACCGCCGCAGTTTTTTTACTGTTGCAGCTGCTGGGTGAGGAAATTTTGTCTGCGGCACCCTGCTAGCAAACAGCAAAACCTCTGTTAAACTCTGTATTCTTTTTGAAGCTCTCTCAGATTTTACGTGGAGTCAGAAAACCACGTTGGGCGTCAACCTGTAGTAATGAGGGGCTTGGGCTGTATTCCTGGCGCCGGGCCCCTTGTGCCATCCGGCTCCCGGTGTGTACCCGAACTAATTACACGGAGACTGTATTCATTTAAATACTGCCTGGCCCATTATCTCCAGCCCCTTATTGGCTAACTCTCACATATTATTTTAGCCCATCTCCATTAATGTGTATCGCCACTTGAGTTGTGGCTTACCGGCATGACTCTAACCAGTGTCCATCTTGTGCTGGAGAAGCATGGCGTCTCTCATGATTTCTTCTTTATTAAGATTACACACTTACATGCATATGTAAAAATTAATTCCATTTAATGTTGGTCATTTCTCTGTCTCTTCCTCTCTCTCTCTCTCTCTCTCTCTCTCTCTCTCTGCTTGTGTGTGTGTGTGTGTGTGTGTGTGTACGTGTGTGTGTGTGTGTGCGGGTGCGCTCATCTATGTGCATGTATTTATGTCTGGACATTTTCCCTAAAGAAAAATGAATTCTTCCCTCATCAGCCATGCATTGTGGGCAACTTTTCATTTAGGGGTAGAACTTTGAAAGTTTCCCCCATCAGTGTTTACATGTCAACTGGTGTTCTCATTGTACAGGTCTTGTTTAGGTAATCATATTATTGAAATTTAATAGGTGCAATATTCTCCTCATATCTAGAACACACTATCTTGCAAAAGGCATCCTAGTCTGTGGACCTCATAGTATTTGAGGACAACCCCCTTTCTCAGTGCTCCCTGAGCCTTAATTGTGGGGGTGTATTGTATATGTACCCATTGTGCAAAGACTCCCTTGGGCATTTACTCTCTGCATTTTGACCAGTTGTGGATTTCTGTTATAATCTCTACCTGTTATAGTCTGAATAGCACTATTTCTGTTATATTCTCTATCAGCTTTGTGTATAAGTCCAAGTTACAGAGTGACTGTAGTGTTCTAAATTAGTGCATACAGATCAGTAAAATTGAGTGTTTAATGATAGGTGATGCATTGCTTACCTATCATTTTCCTAAGAATAACAACTTAGGCAGTAATCAAAATGGAGCAATAATCTAAAGATATTTAAAACAAGATGATTCAAATATGACAGCACAATTGTAATTCCATCAAGAGAATGAAGGGTGTTGGAGAATCATGGCTTGTAAGTTAATCTGAGCTAACCAGTGAGACCCCACATAGAAACCTAAATACTTGAAGTCTATTGGAGTTTTAGGATTATCGTTATCAGTGAGATTAAAACCATCTATTGTAGTGTGCATAGAGTTATGCCACAAGAGGCGAAAAAGCTCTCCCCAAACCCATAAGTAATGAGATAGCCAGCGTCAGGCAAAGGAACCCTTCTCTGCAGTGCTGCGACTCCCAGAGAGTTCCCAAACAATACAAGCTCTTGCCACTACTCTTGATTCCTCCCTGTAACTTGAATTTAAGATCTTGTTAATAAAGACAACACCTGTTTTAGACAGAGGACTGGAAAGAGCCGAGCTGGAATTACCCATGGCTTTTTTCCCCAAGGACTAGCTGTCATAGAAAGTGAGAGGGTGCTATGAGAGTTTCCCATGGAGTATCTTCAGACATCCTAAATTTATATCAAAATCACCAAGAAACAAGAATAGTAGATTCAAACACTTGTATAGGCAATGCACATGAAATGAGGAGCTACTGCTGTGTTTGTTTGCAAATAGAACACACTTGGGTGTTGGATAATGGAAGTGTACCCTGCAGGGAACCATTCAATCTAATAGGCTCAATGGAGATAGAACTTGAATTTTTAAGATTAGGTGAAGTTGAAGTTTTCAAAATTCTCCTAGAGATTGAATGTGCACCGAATTTGCAAAGGGCATATATGGCTGCACTGTCTCCCTAGCCATCTAGTTTATTTATTAAAATTTGAACCTTTGCTGCATGTGAACACATCCATGGATAAGTATGCAAATCAAGAATTGGTACCACAGCTCTAACAGACCACCAAATGTAGTAAAGTCATTGTGGTGATTATTTTTAACTATCAACGACACCAACTAGAGTGACCTAGGAAGAAAAGTTTTGATTGAGGGATTGTCTACATCAGTTTCGCAAATGGACATCACTGTGTAAAATTATCTTGATGATTGGTTGATGAGGTGGCCCCATACATTGTTCTTGGGACCGTAGTCCAGTTTGGGAATAGAGCTGTGTAAGACTTCAGAGGGCCAGTTGAGTATTAAGAGAACAGGCAGCATGGATTCATTCATTTCTAGACCTCTTGAGGTTACATGAGATGTGAATAGCTGTCTCAAAATTCTGCCTTTGTGATTTTCCCAATAATATGCAGTAATCTGGAACTGCAACTCAAATAAACCTTTTCACAAATACTTTTAACAGATGCATAAAAGAAGGTTGTATTCTCTAATACTTCTTTCAAGAAGTCAACAGTTTTCTTCCCCATTTAAAAATCACTTTTGGAGAGCTTCATGCAATGTGTTTTGATCACATTAACCCCATTTCCTCAACTAATTCCCATATCCAACCCACTTCTCTACTCACATATCTCTCTGCACTCATTGATAAACCTGTTCTCTCAAGTCTCAGTCGTCACTGCAGAAGATCACGGGAATGACTCTAAGAGCCAGAGAAACTAGATGACCACAAAGAAACCATGTCTTCTGCACACAGCAGAACAGATAGCCATATGAAGTGATAGCCATTGTGAAAACATTCACAAGAACTGCACAAGTTCAAGCGACACAAAATTCAGTGTGGATTCAGGAATTTGGCATGAAGTTTTGCTCCTAGCTGAGGCCTTATTGACAGGTGATAGATGCTGGGAGGGGATAGTCATTTCTATTCAAGTATGTGGTCTCTGGTAGCCTAATCATGCTCCAGTGGATGGTCATGTACTCACAAGTATATGGTTTGCATAAATGACTCAATGGATTAGAAAATTGTTGTAAGGAGGCTGCTTGTTCATTTCCCACCCAGACTCCCAAAATAATCACACAGAAACTGTATTAATTAAATCACTGTATGGCCCATTAGCTCTGCCTTCTTATTGGCTAACTCTTACATCTTATTTAACCCATCTCCATTAATCTGTGCATCACCACATGGTCATGGCCTACCAGCAAAGTTTCAGCATGTCTGTCTCCAGTGCTGGCTCCATGGCTTCTCCCTAACTCCTCCTCCTTTCTCCCAGCATTCAGTTTAGTTTTCCCCACCTACCTATATTCCCTCCCTGCTCAGGCCCAGGACAGTTTTTTTTTGTTGTTGTTTTTTGTTTTATTAACCAGCATATAGAGGGGAATCCCAGATCAGAAAACAAACAGTAACAAAATATCAATATTTAAATGAATACCAGTCAAGTTATTTCAAACTATCAGTCAAGGAGTACTTGGACTTAGAAACTTAGAAAATTGGCCCTACACACGACACTGTTAAAACACATGATTTTCAAATGCTTGGCAATTCAATTTAGAAAATTGTTACCTTTGTAGTTTCCTCAATGTTTCCCCCAAATTCAAGCAGACTGGTGGCAATAGTGGCAATCTCTGGCCTATTTACATACACTGCCTGATGGAGTGCCGTTTCTCCATTACAATCTTTAATATTGGGGTCTGCTTCGTTATCAAGGAGGACGGAAACAATCTTTGTCTCCCAGCTTTGTACAGCCTGTGGATATTGTAACAAGGGAAACCTTATCCATACAAAAAATCCAACGTAAACGTCCCCGTAACTTACCCCTTCACCATGATTTATATTTAAATAATATCAATTTTACTTTCATTTTAACCATTTACATAACATTCATTCCTGAAATTGAAGACCTTGAACTACCTTCATTAGTGGTGTGCACTTTTGATCATCAAGTGCATTTACGTTGCATTTATTATGTAAAAGTAAATTAACCAGATGCAGATGGCCATAAAAGCAGGCAAAATGGAGTGCAGTTCTGTGGAAATGAGAGATATTTTTAGTGAAACTGTAGGTCATTATGTCAATATACACAGTCACTTACATATTTGCAATTATATAGCGTTTAACTCCTCTGACCCATAAACCATTATTTATTTTTTTTCTAAAATTATATTTATTTGTTCTTATTATTTACTATATTAGAAAAATTCACAATGTAGAACTTTTATGGCAGTGTGAATAAAATCCACAGCTCTTGCAGCTAGGTAGCCAAGAGCAACCTCTTGGAACAGAAAGAAGTAACTATTGGGTTGAAACTCCTATCAGTTCTAGGATGCATGACCAACCAACTACTTCTTCACCTTTCTGTGTTGTGATTTCCTTGTCCATAAACTGGGTATTAAAAGTATGTCTCTCCTATCAAATTAGGATACAAAAATGAGAACCTTTGCAATGACTCAGAAAATATTCTTGAACAGCTAAAAATCTTCTTAATGTTAACTCTGTAATAAATACATTCCAAGTCAATGTTAGCTTCATTATATCTATTTTGCAATTATATTAAGGACTACATACTTCATACAGTCTAAGATAATCTCCTCAAAATTTGAAACATGGTCTACTTTAAATTTATGCTCTTGCTGCATCAGCCTGCTGATAGCTAGGATTGTAGATATGATATAGTACCCAGGTTAGATTCTGTTTTCTCAAATTTTAATTCATTTAAAATTGGAAAATCATTTGCAATTCATAATGTACAACTCTCACCAATACTTAAAAGCAATTCTTAATACACAAATAGAATGTCATCATGCAATCCATGGTGTCTTAAAATAAATGAGAATGTGACAGATATACACAGCATTCCTAGTCTTTACACTGGGTTCAAAAAACACTAGCTGTGAAATTACTATGGATAATTAATAGCAATAATCTAGGTACACAGGAGGCTTTGCTTTAATTTTTAAGGAATTTAAGCCAAAGGAAACTTGGGGTTTAAATAAGTAAGTGCAACTCATTCTTGACAATAGTTAGATTCACCATATATATGTAAACCAGATATTTGCTATGCCTAATGTCAGCATCTAATAGCAAATTTCACAAGGGAGATTTAGGACACCTTCCTTCAGTTGGATTCACATTGGATAAGCAAGATGAGTTTGTTGCTCTGTAAGTGCAATCAAACTCCCAACAAGCTTTGTTTGCCTCTACCGGGAGTAACAACAGCTGTCAGAAGTAACTTGCGGATAACCTGGAACTTGTGAGCAAATGGTGCTATGAAAACTGTGGCTGATCAAGGCAGCCCGGAATAACCCTCAGAATGATATGAAGTGAAGTGTAAGAGAAATAAGAAATATGAGACCTCTGTGGAGATGTGAGAATGACACCCCTAGGACACTAGTGATAAAGAGAAAGAAAGGGGAGCAGCACAAAGCCATCTTCCAAGTGAGGTTATTTTGTACTACTCTTCAGTAAGGAAAATAAATGTCAGTACACATTAATATTGAATTTTATATTGGATAAATTTAGGTGAAAGAAGATGTAAGCATTACAGCTCCGATGGAAAGGTATCCTGGCAGTCAGGAGCCAAGAAATATCACAAAGTCAAATCGTACAACAAAGTCACACAAGAGATTTACTTAGGGAAGAGCCAGGAGGCTGGCTTGGCAAAAAACCAGCAAAGGACTGAGCAGAAGGCAGGGCTTATTCAGAGGGGAGGGGAGGTAGAACTTTTCAGGGAGAAGATTGCCAGGGTGGGGATTGGTGGGATTTTAAGTGCAGAGACTGGGCATTTTACTCTACGGTGAGGGCACGGTCCAACCCTTAGGGAAGTTATAGTGTTCTGTGAGTGGGACCTGCAGTTGAAGGTCCTCAGTGCAGGGGCCTGGCTGCTCATGTGTTTTAGGGACTTACAGAAGACATTATGAGGAACATTACCTAAATTCCCCACTTTCTACAATTTTATAACATTGTTTATTGTGTACATTGAAGTTAAATCATATGTCTTTGTATTTTGTTATGTTATTCTATTGCATAGTCAATAAAATACTCTATGGGGGAGTTATGGGTGGATGATAAACCTGCTGGAGACTTGGTCTTGTGCTTCTCCAGCTCCAGAAGATGATCTGGACACTGGACCACTCTGTGATCTCTGGTGCCAGAGAGACTGCGGCACAGAAAGCGAAACTGGGAATTCTCCACACCGATTGTCCGCAATGGAGCTAGGGAAGGTAGGATTCTCCCATCACCCAATTTCCTCATGGCCTCTCATCCTTAGTTTACAAGCGTTCTTACCGATTCCTCTCATCCTTGTCATTTACATGAAACTTCTTCTTAGAGAGAAGGCGCAGCACCACCCTGCTCCTTCCTTCACAAACCGCTTCGTGGAATTTATTCTCTGGGTCATAAGGCTGTGCGTACCTATCCTCCGTACTACAGTCACAACAGGACAAGCTCCCCTTTTCAATGCTCGGGCCATCACAAAACCCCAAAGGGGTTTTTGGCTCTTTCTTAAAGCAGAAGAGCTTCCCCAAGGTGGAGAACATCACTGTGGCTACCTTCTTGCCAGGTCAACACTAATAACTTTAAATATGAACTTTTTTCCACTGGTCGTCTAACAACTAGAGCCTAACTCTGTGAAGCTCAGAAGTCGTAAGATCTGGTTTGACCAAACAGAAGCTGACAGTTACTAACAGCCACTGCTAAGCAGCACTGGTAAACAAAAGCATGTCTGCCCTTCCTCGAGGATAACTGACAGCTCAGAACAAATAGTGCTCACTGCGCATGTGCAGTGGAAACATGTAAGTCTATGCTTATCCTGCAAATTCTTTGTCTCGTCCATAAAGTTGAAGGATTCCTTTATTCCTACAGCAATTTCGCTTGGCAGTTTATTTGTTTGGGGAACATAATTCTTCAATCTAAAATCTTTTTTTTTCCCACTCGGAGGTCATGGGTGGGGGTTGCCTTACCATGAAAATGTGGATTCTCTTTAAGTTTCTCTCTGTGTGCTTTTGGTTGTGTGTTCGTTCATGAACTTTTCAGTGCTGTGGAGAGCTTTAAAGTTAAACTATTTGTGATCCCAGGAGTGGTGCCACATGCGTTTAACATGATTATAACACAATAAGGAGATGCCATTTCCAGCCATGGCTGTTGGAGTTCCAATTGTCTTCTCTACAGCAGGGTCCACATATTTCCCTTAAAGTTGGGACCTTCTGTTTTTATTTCACAGAACTTCTTTTTTATGCCCTCCGTGTCTGCATAATATTCTCAATATCAGATCTTTAAGTGTGGTCACTGCAGAGCTCTGAACACGTGCCTTGGTGGTGGTGCGATTTGGGGAGGTTGCATTACATTTGAGAGTTGGAGCCTTGATAGAGGACATCTATCCCTAGAGACAGGTCTTGACTGTTTACAGTCTCTGCCCACTATTTGCCTTCTGCTTCCTGCCTATGGCTGAGATAGGATATCTAAGCTTCCTTTTCTTGCTCCCATGCCTGCCACTTGCTGTTAACTCTCCCCACCATAGAGCAGCAATGAATGTGACTGAGAAGGCAAGAATGAGAAAAAGGTCTGGATGGGGAGGTCATGGGAAATTCACTGGGCTAGAGTCTGGAGAAGTAAGTGGGAGGCTGGGCTGTGTAGACTTTTTGGTTATTTTGCATTGCATAAACAATTAGGGGGTTTAATCCATGGAAAAGACTAAGTCTCCCTCTTTCAGTAGTCATTAGCTGTCTATTGTTCAGTAATTTTTTAAGCTTTAAAATATTCTTTAGAATTATGTATTTTGTTAACTTTAACAACAGTATTGCTTTTCAAAAATTCATACAAGATATTTTGATCATGATTTTCCCTTCCCCCAATTATCCTGGTCCTCCCTCTACCTGACCCACCCAATATTATGTTTTCCTTCTCGATCTGTCTTTTCAAAATAGCACAAAACAAATATCTAAAAAATATGACAAAATGCAAAAACACAAAGTCTCCACCTCACACACATGCAAAAAAAAAAAAACCTTGAATTATTTTATGTCATCCAAATAGACTTGGACATTGGACTTTATTATACCCAGTGGCTCTCCATTAGAGAAAACAGACTTTCCCTTTCTTGTGGGTCTAAATCATACATACCTTCTTTGTAAGAGATGGGAATCTGTGTTCACTTGATCCCTCAGTATTAGAGCCCCATGTAGCTTGAACCTGTGCAAGTTTTGTGTGTTTTGCCACAGTCTCTGCAAACTCATTTGTGCATCAGTCCCATTGTGCTTAGAAGACACTATTTCTATATTTTGTTCATTTGACAAAAAATATTTGTATTTTAAAGTTTGTCATGAATGAATATATTCTTTTTTATGTGCCAAGATTCTCACTGCAGGATATATAACATGTTTTTTTTTCAGGTTTCATGTTTTAATTAGCTCCATAAAGGACATCCTAAACACATCAGACACAACAGAACATCTTTTCTTCCAGTATTAAAAAAATGACATTCACAAACATTTTAAAGAAGCTCTTCTATATAGTCAGGACAGTGATCTTGAATAAAAAACATCTCTAGGTAATCATGATCTTGATTCAGATTGCTCATAGGTACATTCAGAAATCACTTTCTGGCCATGATAAACATTGTGTACAAGTGTTTTAAAAATGTCCCTAAATACATATTAATTTTTAAAACATTAGCTTGATCACCTTTTTGGCCAGAAATAAACAAAACTTTTTTTGCCATGAGCCTAAACAAAGTTTGATGAAAAAGAAAAATATTGGTACCATAACCAATGTCTTAAAATTTGTCTTTAAAAGGAAAAAATGTTTAAACACATGGAGCTTTCTAAAAGGTCTTTATCAAACTACGTTGGGAGCTCAATTCAAAAATAGAACTTGATGTACTAAAACAGATGTTTCAGCACAGCTCCAAAAATCTTTATAAATACAGCAATTTGGAAGGACGATCCTGGATCAGAAGTGTTATTCCTTGTGTATATTATGTGTGCATGCCCCATCTCAGTTGTCATAATTGTCTCTGTAATTTCCTCCTGAATAGCGGTCATGACCACCCTGGCTTCTGCCACTGTAATCTCTAGACCGGCCATACCCGTAGCCATATCCTCCAGGTCTACTGTCATATCTTCCACTTCCATAGCTCTGGTCTCCACCACCTCTAGAGTAGCTGTGACCGCACCCATGGGCCCCAAAGGCACCCCCTCTGGTTCCCCGGGAAGACTTGCCTGCATGGTCCACACGGATCTGGTGCCCATCCAGAGACTCTCCATTCATGGCTCTCATGGCATCTGAGGCATGCTCCGGGTTGGTGAAGGTGATGAAGCCAAAACCCCGGGATCTTTGAGTCTCCCGGTCCTTGACAACAACCACCTCAGAGATAGGCCCAAAGCTGCTGAAGTGGTCTTCGAGTGCCTGCTCATCGGTGTTGAAATTGAGCCCTCCCACGAAGAGTTTCCCTTCTTCAGAAGACATGGCAAAATGTAAATCCTGGAAAATTAAAAGCCAAAAGGCTGAAGACACAGAGGGCTCGAAGGAACCGGGAGAACAGCGGATATATAACATGTTAATAAGAAGTATGATATAGGGAGATTTTCACTCTATGGATGAGAAGTTACCACATTGGTCATATGAAGTTACATGATGAAGAAATGAAACACCATTGTTTTCCATGACAGAGGTTTGTGTATGAAGCATTCTGTACCTATAATGAAAAGCACACACTTACTATTGCATTTTTAAATCTTATTGTGAATGGACAAAAAGCATGTGAGAACTTTTTTGAAATGAGTTACATAAAATGTTGAAAAAAAATCCCATCCAGTAATAAAGTGTTGTCTGACACATGGTTCTTATAGAATGAATATTTTATTTTGTAAACACATATTTACTACTGTACACTATCGATCTACTTTCAATATACGAGGTGCATATCAGAGCACTTAAATTATATAGCTGGATGAGAATGTGACTAATTCCTCCAATCCACAATGAAAGTTTTGTAGTATCAACCTTTCTTCGGAAACAATTTCTCTTTTACAAGCACATATTTCCTCTGGTTCTGTATAAGTATGTATGTGTTGTGGACAAGTACTTTGATGCATTTATGTAATTCCATTATACATATGGAAGTAAGAACTATTCATTCAATTTGAGAAAATTATTCTTCAGTATCTTTTATCTAGAATAAAGAGATCTATTTTCAAACCTCATAACCCCTACATGATTATCAACCAAACGTTGTGTTGAAAGAATACTTAAAGATGCTTACTCAACAGAATTTGTAAAGATGTGGCATTCTTTCAGTCCATGAGATACAGTCTATCCCAAATAGTCATAAGATGACATAGAAGTAGACACCTGAAACAGTATTGAATAAGAAAGATGGGCTAAAACAATAATCAATCTAATTATTGGTGATAACACAAACTGATATTTATTTTATTTTTTAAAAAAGAAAAACTATCTTTTTAAATTTTACATATCAATCCCAATTACCATCCCTCCCCTCCTCCCATTCCCTTCATCTTCCCCCCCAACCCCACCCCGCAACCGCTCCCCAGAGAGCGCAAGGCACATTGCTCCAAGGAACGACCAAGGCCCTCCCTACTATATCCAGGCTGAGCAAGGTATCCATCCAAAGAGAATGGGTTCCAAAAAGACAGTACAAACAGTAGAGACAAATTCTTGTGCCACTGAGAGTGGCCCCGCAGTCTGTCCCAGTCATACAACTGTCACCCACATTCAGAGAGTCTAGCTTGGTTATATGCTGGTTCCTTCCCTGTCTGGCCAGAATTAGTGAGCTCCCATTAGCTCAGGTAAGCTGTTCCAGTGGGTGTACCCATCATGGTCATGGGAGAATGTATCACTCAAGAGCCTGATTTGTTAAAATGTAGGAGAGACATGGGGTAGTATGGCCATAGGCCCGCAATGAAAAATTCCACCTTTCCCAGGTATGAGTAATTGTTTTTAATGCAACTGCCAGTTTTAACCAAACAGATCTTTTTGAAACCTCTCTAAAGGATGCAATATGACTATTTGATCCTCTGTTTGTTTCCTTGTCCCATTTTTCTTTGTATTGTGGAATGGCACTTTGGAGGGCAATATTCTTAATTGTTCTTCCAGGATCTGCAAGCTGAGTAATTGCTGGGACGGTTCGGATGAAGTTTTGATTGTTCGAATGCCTGCTGTGATTCCTCTGCCGGTGCTGGTGCCTCAAGAACGTCAGGAGATCACCCTTTATCGACAGCGGCAAGACTTTGGGATAACAGCTGCATTTTTTGCTGCTATTGCTCTCACTGTGGCTATGGTTGTTAGAGTTGCCATTTCGCAGATGGCTGTGACTGCGGAAACTGTGGATCAGCTGTCTGGAAGGGTTAGCGAGGCCCTGTGTGTTTCCCTTCTTTAGGATTTACTAGTATGAGGTTATCTGTTGCTTGTTTTTCTGTGGTTGCAGTTAACTTCCTTGGGTTGGAGTTTTCCTTTTAGTACTTTCTAGAAGGTTGGATTTATGGATTGGTATTGATTAAATCTGGTTTTGTCATGGAATATCTTGCTTTCTCCATCTATGGTGATTTAAAGCTTTGCTGGGTATACTAGTCTGGCATCCATGGTCTCTTAGTGTCTGCAGTACATCTATCCAAGAACTTCTTGTCTTTCAAAGTTTCCATTGAGAAGTTGGGTATAATTCTGATAAGTCTGCCTTTACATATTATTTTGTCTTTTCCTTTGCAACTCTTAATATTCTTTCTTTACTCTGTATGTTTGTGTTTTGGTTATCATATGCAATGGTACTTTTCTTTTGGTTCAGCCTATTTGGTGTTCTGTAAGATTCTTGTACCATCAAAGGTTTATTCTTTTTAGAATGTGAAAATTTTCTCCTGTGAACTCCGGGAGTCTAGTCAAAGTGAGGAAGGAATTAATATATGAGCCTGGGGTAGTCAAGACCATGAAAACGAAACCCACAGAGACAGCTGATCCAAACTAGAATGACAGCTCGGGAGCCTGTAAGGAGCTGAACTAGGCTCTCTGCATTTACTCTAGAGCTGCCAATATGTAAACCTATTACATATTACCTGGTTAGACTTTTCTCAGAATCTTAGTACCAATCTTCATGTGTCCCTTACTCTTGCTCTCTGTTGTGTAGCCTGGACTATACAACACTTTTGTTGTTGTCATTTGTGGCACCCGGCAGTGCGACCAGGATCTATCCCTGGTGCATGAGCTGGCTTTTTGGAGCCTATTCCATAAGGTGGGATTCCTTGCTCAGCCTCCATGTGTGGGGAAAGGTCTTAGTCCAGCCCCAATAGAATTTGCCTGGCTTTGTTGATGATCCATGGGAGATCTTATCTTTTCTGAGGAGAGGATCAGGGTGGTTTAAGGGAAATAAGGATAGAGAGGTAAGGAGGGATGGGGAACTGTGGTTGGTATGTAAAGTGAATAAAATGTTTTTAAAAAAATAAAGCAAAAGCTGACTTGGACAGCAAGAGTTATGGACACATGAAGATTTGTACCAAGATTTTGAGAAAAGGCTGGTTGTTATGGTAATTTATAATAGGTTTCCATACTGTCAGTTCCAGAGTAGTCTATGCATGAGGGCGAGATTGAAGTTACCATGGACTTGCTAGGATGTTGGAGGTGTCAGGAACGTGGATATGTGTAAGGAAACCTGCAGTCAACAAGTGGAGCAAGCCTGGGAGAAAGGCCAAGTGGACTGCAGAAGGCAAGACTGAAGAGGGGCTGCCTAGAGCCTTTTCATGGAACCACAGTCTCCAGTTGCTGGACCTGGAGCTACATGACTTGGTTTTCTTCCCATTGGGATTAGGTCTTGTTTTTGTCAAGCTTTTCTTTTATATTACTGAAAATTCCCTTTTAGAATCATGGTCTTTAGTCTGGGACATTTTATAGTATAAAGAAAAGGGGAGCCCAGCCCATCCCCAAGGCTTTCTGGCCACTTAGGGCCTCCCCTCTACTGGCTTTTCTGCTTATCCCAACCCAGCTCGCCCCTGGGCCCTGGGCACCCCTGTCCATCTGTGGGGTCCTAGCTGCCCCGAACTCAGCCTACTTCTGGGCTGAGGCTTTGGGGGAAAGGTGAGCCCAGTGCTAGAGGTCCCCCTTGTCCCACAGAGTAGAGAGGAGCATAGTGGGCAACTTTCACTAAGCTCACCCTTTGGACTGGGAATTCCTGGGTGCGCAAGGAGTCCTACCCAGAGTCAGCAGATTCATCCAGACCCCACTAGCCCCCGGGTACCCCTGTCCATCTGCGGGGTCCTAGCTGCCCCGAACTCAGCCTACTTCCAGGCTGAGGCTTTGGAGGAAGGGTGAGCCCAATGCTAGAGGGCCCCCTTTGTCCCACGGAGCAGAGTGGACAACTTTCACTAAGCCCGCTGTTTGGTCTGGGAGTTTCTGGGCAAGCAAGGAGTTCTACCCAGCGTCGGCAGATTCATCTGGACACAGCAAGGAGTACTACACAGCGTCAGAAAATTCATCCGGACCCTGATTCAAGGTGAAAAACTCCTTTAAAGAAAGGGATGAGAAAAGTAACAAAAAGTTAGAAGAAATGAATAAATTCCTCAAAGATACCCTAGAAAACCAAGGAAAAGCAATCAAACAGGTAACAGAAACAGTTCAAAACTTGGAAACTGAAATGGAGGCAATGAAGAAAATACAAACCAAGAGATGGAGGGATATGGAAAATCTGGATAAATGAACGGGAACCACACAGACAAGTATAAACAACAGAATACAAGAGATAGAAGAAAGAATCTAAGACACTGAAGATATGATAGAGAAAATAAACTCAGTGATCAAAGAAAACAACAAATCCAACAAATTCGCAACACAGAACATCCAGGAAATCTGGGACACCATGAAAAGATCAAACCTAAGAATAATTGGGATAGAAGAAGGAGAAAAATTCCACTCCAAAGGCCCAGAAAATATATTCAACAAAATTATAGAAAAAAAACTTTCCCAACCTAAAGAAGGATATTCCTATGAAGGTTCAAGAAGCATATAGAACACCAAATAGGCTGGATCAAAAAAAATTCATTCGCTCGCCATATAATAATCAAAACACAAAACATACAGAATAAAGAAAGAATATTAAGAGCTGCAAAGGAAAAAGGTCAAGTAACATATAAGGGTAAACCTATCAGGATTACACCTGACTTCTCTATGGAAACCATGAAAGACAGAAGGTCTTGGATAGATGTGCTACAGAATCTAAGAGACCATGGATGCAAGCCCAGACTACTATACCCAGCAAAGCTTTCTTTCACCATCGATGGGGAAAACAAGATATTCCATTTTAAAAACAAATTTAAGCAAATATAGCCTCAAACCCAGCCTTAAAGAAAGGACTAGAAGGTAAACCTTAACTAAAGGAAGCAAACAAAACCCATAATAACACAGACATCTAACAACCCTACAACAGCTCAACTCAAAGAAGGGAGACACACAAACCCTACTACCAAAAAGAAAATAACTGGAATTAACAACCACTGGTCAATAATAACACTTAATATCAACGGACTCAACTCACTGATAAAAAGACACAGGTTAAGATAATGGATACAAAAACAGGATCCGACATTCTGCTGTTTACAAGAAACACACCTCAACCACAAAGACAGACATTATCTCAGAGTAAGGGGTTGGGAAAAGGTTTTTCAATCAAACGGCCCTAAGAAACAAGCAGGTGTGGCTATACTAATATCGAACAAAATCGACTTCAAACTAAAATCAATGAGAACAGATGGAGATGGACACTTCATACTGATAACAGGAAAGATTAATCAAGATGAAGTCTCAATCCTGAATATCTATGCCCCTAATCTAAAAGCACCCACATATGTAAAAAAAAAATTACTAGAACTCAAAGCACACATCAAACCCCACACAATAGTAGTAGGACATTTCAACACTCCTCTCTCACCCATGGAGAGGTCAACCAGACAGAAACTTAACAAAGAAATATGATAACAATTCCACCCCCCCAAAACCATACAAATTCATGGAAACTGAACAGTCAGCTACTGAAGCACTCCTGGGTCAAGGAAGAAATAAAGAAAGAAATAAAAGTCTTCCTTGAATTCACCGAAAATAAAGAAACAACATACACTAACCTATGGGACACTATGAAAGCAGTGCTAAGAGGAAAGTTCATAGCACTGAGTGTCCACGTAAAGAAAACGGAGAAAGCACACATTTGTGACTTAATAGCACACCTGAAAGCTCTAGAAAAAAAAAAAGCGGACTCACCAAGGAGAAGTAGAAGACTGGAAATAACCAAACTGAGGGCTGAAATCAACAAAATAGAGACACAGAAAACAATCCAAAGAATCAATGAAACGAAGAGCTGGTTCCTTGAGAAAATCAACAAGATTGACAAACCGTTATCCAAACTAATCAAAAGACAGAGAGGGAACACTCATATTAACAAGATCATAAATGAAAAGGGGGACATAACAACAGACACTGAGGAAATTCAGAGAATCATTAGGTCTTACTACAAAAGCCTGTATGCCACAAAATTGGAAAACGTAAAAGAAATGGAGAGTTTTTTAGATAAATACCACATACCGAAATTAAATCAAGACCAGGTGAACAATTTAAATAGACCTATAAGTCTCGAGGAAATAGAAGCTGTCATCAAAAACCTCCCAACCAAAAAAAGCCCAGGACCAGATGGTTTTAATGCAGAATTCTACCAGAACTTCCAAGAAGAGCTAATACCTATACTCCTTAAGGTGTTTCACATAATAGAAAC
>PVIU01029956.1:0-16777 GCA_004026605.1 Ondatra zibethicus | reverse complement strand
TCTCCTCTCCTTCCTTCCTTTTTTATTTATATTGTGGAGAGGGTTTATTTCCTTTCTTTTTTCAGTTCTCTAGAATCTCTTGAGAATGTTTTGGTCACAGTCATGCCCTCCTCCATCTCCTCCCAGATCCACTCAGTGTCCCTCATCTACCCAACTTTGTGTGTCCCGATTTGCTGTTGCTGTCTTCAATATTTTTCTTTAAAAAGTTACATAAAAAATAATTTGATCATGTTCTCCCCTCCCCCCAATTTCTCAGATTCCTCCACACCTCACTACCCACCCAGCTTTATGTTCTCACTCTCTCTCAAAGAAATAAAGGTGTATGGCTTTAATCCTAGCACTTGGGAGGCACAGGCAGGCAGATCTTTGTGAGTTTGAGGTTATCCTGGTCTAAAAGAACTAGTTCCAGGACAGCTAAGACTGTTACACAGAGAAACACTGTCTTGAAAAACAAAAACAAACAAACAAATTAATTAATTAAAATTCTACCAACGAACTCCTACAACTCATAAACACCTTCAGTAATACAGCAGGATTCCAGATTAACTCAAAAAATAAGTATCCCTCCTTTATACAGATGATAGATAGACTGGGAAAGAAATCAGAGAAACAGCAGCCTTCACAAAAGTCACAAATAACATAAAATATCTTGGAGTAACTTTAATCAAACAAGTGGAAGACCTGTATGACAAGAACGTTAAATCTTTGAAGAAAGAAATTGAAGAAGACACCAGAAAATGGAAAGATCTCCCATGCTCTTGGGTAGGTAGAATTCATGATCAAAATGGCAATCTTAACGAAAGCAAGCTACAGATTCAATGTAATGCCCATCAAAATCTCAGCAAAATTCTTCACAGACCTCAAAAGAACGATACTCAATTTCATATGAAAAAGCCAAAAAACCCGAGATAGCCAAAGGAATCCTATACAATACAGGAACTTCTGGAGGCATCACAATCCCCAACTTCAAACTCTACTACAGAGCTACAGTAACGAAACTAACCTGGTATTGTCATAAAAACAGACAGGAGGACCAATGGAACTGAATAGAAGACCCAGATATTAATCCATACTCCTTCAAACACCTGATTTTTGACAAAGAAGCAAAAATTATCAAATGGAAAAAAGAAAGCATATTCAACAAATAGTGCTGGTATAACTGATATCAACATGTAGAAAAATGAAAACAGATCCATATCTATCATCATACACAAAACTCAAGTCCAATGGATCAAAGACCTCAACATAAAGCCAACCACACTGAACCTCATAGAAGAGAAAGTGGGAAGTACACTTGAATGCATTGGCACAGGAGATCACTAAATATAACCTCAGTAGCACAGACACTGAGAGCAACAATTAATAAATGGAACCTCCTGAGACTGAGAAGCCCCTGTAAAGCAAAGGACATGTCCTACAGAATGGGAAAAGATCTTCACTAACCCCACATCAGTCAGAGGCCTGATCTCCAAAATATACAAAGAACTCAAGAAACTGGTCATCAAAAAAATCAAATAATCCAATGAAAAATGGGGTCCAGATCTAAACAGAGCAGACAAATCTAAAATGGCCGAAAGACACTTAAGGAAATGCTCAACATCCTTAGCCATAAGAGGAGTGCAAATTAAAACAACTCTGAGATTCCATCTCATACCTATCAGAATGGCCAAGATCAAAAACACTGCTGACATCTTACGCTGGAGAGGATGTGGGATGAAGGGAAAACTCTTCCATTGCTGGTGGGAGTGCAAACTGATACAGCCACTTTGGAAATCATGATGAAGATTTCTCAGAAAATTAAGAAATAACCTACCTCTAGACCCAGCAATACCACTTTTGGGATGTACATACTACAAGGACATGTGCACAACTATGTTCACAGCAGTATTATTTATAATAGCCAGAACCTAGAAACAACCTAAATGCCTCTCAACTGAAGAATGGATAAAGAAAATTTGGTACATTTACACAATGGAGTATTACACAGCAGAAAAAATGACATCTTGAAATTTTAAGGCAAATGGATGGATCTATAAAACATCATATCGAGTGAGGTAACCCAAATTCTGAAAGACAAATATATTATGTACTCACTCATAAGTGACTTTTTGGCATAAAGCAAAGAAAAAAAACAGCCTATAATTCACAACCCCAGAGAATCAAGACAACAAAGAGGACCCTAAGAGAGACATACATGGATCTAATCTACATGGGAAGTAGAAAAAGGTAAGAACTCCTGAGTAAATTCGGGGGGGGGAGATCATGGGACAAGATAGAAGCAGAGGGGAGAGAAAGGGAGGGGAACAGAGAAAAAGATATAGTTCAATAAAAGCAATAAAAATCCAATAAAAATCAAAAAATGAAAATCAAAAGAAACAAATAAAAAATAGTGAGACACAAAAAAGCCAAAACAAAACAGAATGAAACAAAAAGTCCATTTTGTTTTGACTAACTACTCCTGGGTCTGCCTTGGAGTATGGTTGATACACCCAGTACCACTCCAGTGGAGAAAACCGTTTTTTTCTTTGCCAGTGGATATCAATTATAAATAGTTTCTTGGTTGGAAAGATGGTTCAGCAATTATTAATACTTCCTGCTCTTCCAGAGGACCCAGGTTCAACTCCTAGCTCCCTGTTTGTGTGACACAATTTCTTAGGGAGACACAACATACCCATCTTCACACCCTAGAGAGGAATTCTGTGACGGATCAAAGTTTGGGACCACCAAAGTTCATCTTGTTCAATTGATACATTTTATAAGGGTTACTTGTGGATGTATCTCAAAAGGGTTACTTAATGGGGCAGAACTGACTCAGTGACAGCAGCATCCCCAAAGCTGGGACCACTCACAAAAGCTGGGAACCTAGAGCACCCAGGAGCACCTGAAGGCAGAGTTGGGGAGTGTTCTTACAAAATGAATCAGTTTATCGAAACCTCTTCCAGTCATCCCAGCTAGTTTTTGCTGCTTCCGGGCAGTTGCTCTGATCTGAGCCTTCTTTGTAGTTTGGCTTGTTCACTCTTAGGAGGGAGGGCCCTAATGAATCTGGTTTGTTTCAAAAACTTTCTGAGGCTATTTTGAGTCGCTTACCTTCCTGCTTGGAGGAAACTGTTACACAGCACACCCATATGGCAGATGTTAAGTTCCGTCTCAGGGGCTTTGAATCATTCTGGTCCCTTTGGATTCTCTGAGCATTATATACACACAACACATAAGCATATATACAGGAAAAATATCTGTAAAGCTTAAAAATAAGTAATAAAATAATTTTTTTCCCTTGGGAGAAAGAGGGGGATGGGAGTCTCGTATATGCGTGCACTGAAACCAGAGGAGAATCTGTTCAATTTCTTCCCCTTAAATGGAGTCATTATCTGAACCTGAATCGAAGCTGATGGCTAGGAACCCCAATAATCCTCCTGTCTCTGCCCTACACAGCCCTGGTATTACAGTCATGTATGGTGAGGCCAGTCCCAGCCTTTTTTCCCACACTGATATCTAATACATGTTTATGATTTGATTCTGAGAGACACAAGCACTCAGAAAGCTATTCATAAAATTCTATTATAGCAAGAGGAGGTTTCTCTCTTTTCTTTTCGAGATTATAATGTAATTCTAACATTTATCCCTTGTCTTTCCTCCTTCCAAACCTTCCCATTACACCCTTCCCTTCCCTTCTTCAAATTCAAGGCCTCTTCCTCCATTAATTGTTATTGCATGCCTACATGTTTACATATATTTCTAATAATACCCTGCTCAGTCCATATAATGCTACTTGTATTAATGTTTTGGGAGCTGACCATTTGACACTAAACAACCAATTCCCTGGGGAAGATTGCCTCTTCTGCTGTTAGATTTACCCAGGTACCTATAGTTCATACTTTGTTGTTTTTGTTTGTTTGTTTGGGTTTTTTTTTTGTAAGGTTGACGCCTCATGGACTTTTCCCCACCTACTTTGCCATGTTCATTGGTCCCATCCTTGTTCAGCTCAAATTTGGGAAACCATGTTGGCCACACTTTATGAGGATAGCTTCTGACAGTAGGAGATGCAACCTTAACAGCAAACTTCCTGATCCTCTGTTGCAATCTTTCTACCCCTCTCTTCCCCAAAATTTCCTCTGAGTCTTAGGTGTGGGTGCTGTGTTATGGTTGTATCTGTTGGAACGATGCATTTTGGTTGGTTGTAGTTTTCTGTAGTGGTCTCAGTCTGTTGCAAAGAGAAGTTTCTTTGATGAGGGAGGGGTGAAGACTACATTTATCTGTGGGTATAAGGACAAATGTTTATAGATTGTTATTAGGGATAAGGCTGGTTTAGTAAATCAGTGGTCAGTCTCCGATAATTGTGACTTCACTAGCACTGAGTAGCTATTTAAGTTACCAGTACTGTAGCAATGAGGGCCGGCTTGTTGGGGTTTCTGTCCTGCCCAGGTCACCCCAGCCGTTTAGTCCCAGAGAAAACCACGCAGAGAGTATACATTAGGTTATAAACTGATTGGCCCATTAGCTCAGGCTTCTTATTAGCTCTTATAAGTTATATTAACCCATTATCCCTATCTATGTTAGCCACATGGCTCAATACCTTTTTCAGCAGGGCAGATCACATCCTGCTTCTTTGGTGGTCTGAACAGGAATGCCGAGAGAGCTTCCTGCTTCCCAGAATTCTCCTTGCTCTACCTCTACTTCCTGTCTGGTTGTCTCACCTATACATCCTGGCTAATGGCCAATCAGCATTTATTTAAATCATGATTGACAGAATACAGACAATTCTCCTGCACCACTTCCCCCTCTTTTTTTTTTTTAACAAAGAAAAATATCCATAGTCCATTTTTTGGGAATGTGGGTGTAGTATTCCAGGCTACTTCCAGCTGGTTGGGGGTGCTGATAATCTTATGGGGACCTAAAGAAAATTTAGAATTACGATCAAGTCCTGACTGGAGTATCCTGTGAGGCTTGATCATCTCAGGCTTCAGTCTTGAATATGTTCTGGATGTAGAACTCAGACATCCAGGCCATCTGTTCCTACCGGAGATTTCTCAGGTGGTCTTCCTTGATGAAACCTGTGTTTTCTTAACTCAGAATGAATCCACAGCCTCTCATTTCCTGTGGAAACAAAAGCAAAATCTCTTCTCCAAAGTAACATATCTTTTGACTTCAATTTTAAAGTCAAGGTATTTTCAAAATACCTTCCTTGGGTTAATTCTGCAGCATTTATAAACAAGTATCTTTTAGCAGCTGTTGCTCCTTCCTCAGCATTCAAACAATTCAAAGAGAGCATAATAACATACAATATCAAGATTCTCTGTGTATTTTCCATCTTTATGTGGCTTTATTTTAACCTCTATTTCTTTTATTTTTAATTTTTGGCTTTTTGAGACAGGTTCTCTGTGTATCTTTGTCCTGGAATCCCCTCTGTAGACGAGGCTATCCTTGAACTCACAAGAGATCTGCCTGTCTCTGCCTCCCCAGTGCTGGGATTAAAGGTGTGTGCCACCACACCTTGAACTCACAGAGATCTGTCTGTCTCTGCCTCCAGGCATTGGGATTTAAAGGTGTGTACCACCACACCCAACTACTCTCTTTCTTTTTTTTTTTAACTTTAAGAACTTTAACCTTTAGCCTGCATATATTTTTAACACAATGAAAACCATTTAGAGATTTTTTTTTCTTTGAATCTCTATTTACTGTATATTTCTCTTTTTCTGATTACATGAGTCTTTAATTTGCTAAGCAGTATGGAGGGGAATAAAGCCATGGCTTTAAATGCTAGATCCAGCCCATTCCTTAGCTTTCTGCAATTCCAGCCACGTGGCGGAGGTACCGGTTGTAGCCATGTTTACCGCCACAACTCTATGGCGTTTCAAGGTCCCTGCCAGCAAGCAAGCTGCAGCATTCTGCTCACAGACCACATTCAAATGTTCCCTGGCTGGACTGCCTGCCTTAAAGAGTCAGAGTTTGCCTTGGCGGGACGGCCCAGAAAGCCGGCATTTTAAAACAGCGCAGCTTTTTTCCTGCTACAGCTGAAAACCGAAAAGCATGCCATCGGTTTTTCATCAACACCATTTAAGTGTTTCTTGGCAGGACCTAGTAAAAGAGCTGCAAGGCTTTGCAGCTAAAGCTGAGTGAGGAAGCCTCTCTTAGATGAGAGCGCTTGCTTGCCTCTAGCAAGCAGAGCAGACCGGAGAAATTGCTGCTACCAAGAAAATATGCTTTACTCTATTCTTTCCCAAGCTTTCTCAGGCTTTCTGTGGATGCAGTTATCCACGTGGGCACCATTCTGCAACATGAGGGCCTGCTTGTTGGGGTTTCTGTCCTGCCCGGTCCCCCAGCCATTTAGTCCCAGAGAAAATCACGCAGAGAGTCTACATTAGGTTATAAACTGATTGGCCCATTAGCTCAGGCTTCTTATTAGCTCTTATAAGTTATATTAACCCATTATCCCTATCTATGTTAGCCACATGGCTCAGTACCTTTTTCAGCAGGGCAGATCACATCCTGCTTCTTTGGTGAATGCCGAGAGAGCTTCCTGCTTCCCAGAATTCTCCTTGCTCTACCTCTACTTCCTGTCTGGTTGTCCTACCTATACATCCTGGCTAATGGCCAATCAGCATTTATTTAAATCATGATTGACAGAATACAGACAATTCTCCTGGAATACTACACCCACATTCCCAAAAAGTGGACTATGGATATTTTTCTTTGTTTAAAAAAAAAGGGGGGAAGTCATGATTTAAATAAATGCTGATTGGCCATTAGCCAGGATGTATAGGTGGGACAACCAGACAGGAAGTAGAGGTAGAGCACACAGCTGCCGCATCTTTATAAAACTAAAGACACCACGCCCCAGTGGGCTGGTATCTTAAAGGCTATTGGCTGAAGGAGCGAAAGTAGCTCCCGCAGCACAGTACCAGGCAAGATTTCTCTCTTGTTGAGAGGGTCATATATCCAATTAGAGAGCTGCTGATTACCTCCAAGTTATGGGTGCCACTACTGCATGCTTACGGTTATGGTGCTATGATGGTCAGTTATATTTTTCATAGGTGATTAATGGTTACTAAGAATTCAAACTCAGTTCCTCACGCTTGTTCAGCAAGCACCCTTACATGCTGAGCCATTTTCTCGGGCCCAGAATTGACTTTTTGTGGGGTGGGGGAATAATACTCCTAAGGCATTGAGGCAGAAAAGTTAAATAAACCGAATCTGCTACCACCTGTAGTCAAATGTTACATATGTGAATTTCACTTAGATGTACCTGCATTGGTTTATACTCATTTCTTCAGCTCTCCCTGTGAAAGAGCAGAGAAGTATATCACAGAACTCAATACATACCTCAGTTGCTTCTCCAATCTGCTTCTGTTTTATTATCTGCAACTTGAAGATAACAAGCAATTCTTACCATAAAGAACTGATATGAGCGCAACACACCCTGGTGTCATAGAAGGTAATTGTCACAGCACACAGATATGGTGGAAAGGACCAACTGCCAGGGTAAGTAATCCCTAACTCATAGCATGTATTCAGAAGGAAGCCTCAAAAACTTCTGAAGTTCAAAAAACATTCTCACAACTGGGCTCAACTGAGACAGAGGGCAGTCTCATGGTGGATTTCAGTAACTGAGGAGGGTCTTCATCATTCACAACCATCCATTCACTTTTTTTAGTTAGTTTGTTTATTGTTGAGAACTTCATCCATGAGTGTCCTATGGACAGCATTTCTTCTTTACCCTCTCCCCCATACACCGTCCCCAGAGGCCCTTCAACTCCTATCTGAATTCATGCATATTTTCTTACTCACCCGAGGTGCCTAGATCCAAATCTTTAGATATGAATATATAACCTGGAGTAACCATAGAAACCAGGAGAGTAAAAAGGTGTGAGAGCGGGTTTGGGTGCTGCTCTAGAAGGTATAGTAGGATCCAGGGGCCATGTGCTCACTTGACTACAAGGAGTGTTCTGGTTAGTAAGTCATTTGGACACAATTTTCTTAGTTTCCTCTCTCTCTCTCTCTCTCTCTCTCTCTCTCTCTCTCTCTCTCTGTGTGTGTGTGTGTGTGTGTGCGCGTGTGTCTGTCTGTCTCTTTCTGTCTCTCTGTGTGCCTCTGTCTCTGTCTGTCTCTCTCTGTGTCTCTGTCTCTCTGTATGTCTCTGTCTGTCTCTCTCTGTCTCTGTTTCTCTGTCTCTGTCGCTCTCTGTGTCTGTCTCTTTGTCTCTGTGTGTGTCTCTGTCTCTCTCTGTCTGTCTCTCTCTGTGTCTCTGTGTGTGTGTCTCTGTCTCTGTCTGTCTGTCTGTCTAACAGGAAAGGCTAGTCCAGCCTTACTACTGTGGAACCATTGATCCATAAAAGGAGTTTTGCAGCCTGACAATATGTTGCCCTCAGTCCAACAGCATCTTTCTCTTTGATCATTTTCCATTCATTACTGGCCAATAGCTCCACTATCCCCACAGGACAGTGAAGTTCAATTGTCATTGGAAGTACAAGTGCAGGAAAATGCTAGTCACCCCAGGCAAGAGCTTTTGGAAGCTTTGCAGCTTTTAAATGCCTAGTTTCTGAATGAGCTGTGGACTTTTTCGGGAAAGATTTAAAACCACATTATAGACGTGGCAATTAGTGGCTTCCCACAAATTGCACATCACCCCAGCAAGTACACCCTCTTTAAAGTGCTTTGTCGACCCTCTTGCAGGATTGCGCTTCATTGTTCTTCAGAGGGCTAAGGCGCTTCTCTTTCCCTTCTGTGCTAGCTCAGGAAAATGCACATCATCCAAAGGTGTATAGTCCAGGAGACTGTGACTGCTTGCTTTCAAATCTTTTGGCTAAACATACAAAGCAACATTAGATGCTGCCTTCAGAATATATTTCATTGTATTGTCTCTGGGTATTCTTTAATTTCATTTTTAGTATATGGTTGACTCCTCATCTATGCTGGCTTAAGAGTTTTATTATAGCCAATAAAAGATATAGACTACATGGAAAACACATTTATTGCAGTTAACTGTGGCATAGTTGCAGTGCGGAGCCAAAATGAATTTTGCTCAATGAAAACAAAGCTTGAAAGGGGATATGAGCTGGTGAGTTGTGAGGCTATAAGGGCCTTCGATTGCACCTCTGCAGGCAATCTATACCTCTGGGGCAGGGATAACTCGATTAAAAGTCGTTTTGCCTTTGCTAACAGGGTTTCAGAGAGACCCCAAAAGAAAGAATATTTGTCCTTCTAGAAAGACAGCTGGTTGACTGGTACATCAGCATTCAGGTAGAAGCTGAAGTATTGGGCTAAGCAAACCACTGAAGATGACCTCAGGTGACCATCAACTACAGATCAAGGCAAATATTATGTAGTAGCCAGCTCTATGCAAAATGACAATGACATTTTATTCTTAAAAGTAAACAACTCAAGTTTAGTTCTGATTTAGAGGTCTTAGACTCTGCCTGACCCTGCCACTTGCTATTTCTCTGTCATGAGCAAATCATTTCCAGCCCTAGGTCTCTATTTCCTTGTCTGTGACGTGAAGGAATTAAATAGATAACTTTTATGATCCTGTCTACAAATTATCTGGATTAGGTACCAGTTCATTCTTTGCTTGGGCATTAGAATTCCACCCTCAGACCTTAATCAGCCGTGACCTAGAATGACAAAAAACAAACACACAAACAAAAAAACCCCATAGACTACAGAGATAACATATTTTAAAATTCTCCAGAGAAAAAGAGCCATATGAATAGCAAATAAATAGCAAGGATCTCGTTGAAAATGGTGTTGAACACGCTGGATTAGGGATGGAGAGATGGCTCAGCAGTCAAGAGTACTTGCTGCTGTTGCAGAGGACGTGGATTCATGTCCCAGCTTTGACATCAAGCAGCTCACAACCGCCTGTATCCCAAGTTTCTGGGCATCTGATGCCTTCTTCTAGATTCTGCAGGCATCTACATTCACAGACACACACACACACACACACACACACACACACACAAAGATAATAAAATTAATCTTTCAAACATGCAACTGAAAGTTAAGAGTGTTTTCCTGTCAATGATTTTTGTATTACTTAATATTTTTTTAAAATGGTTTCTGGGTACCAGAGAGACTCTTACATAAGCAAATGACTTCTTATTGCTGGTATTCGAACAGCTTAGAAGACATGGGAGATATCTAAATGAAGAAATAGAGACAAGTTTACCAACCTCCCTCAATGCCACCCAGCAGCCCAGAGAAGCAGTGGTTCAGCCGTTTGAGAAGGCATGTTGGGAAAGAAATGCAGTAGGGAAGGTGGGGATTGATAATTGACTTTTAACTCGAAGAAGTGCAGAATCTATGGACCATAGACATTATTCCATCACCCTGTAGTGGCAAAGCGTTTCCTTCCATGACGTGGGGTACATTCAAGAATGAAGTTGTCCAACCAGAGCCTTCGCTTTCCATATTTGTGTACATGCTGGCTCTGTGACCCACGTTCACTGATGACACATGTTCACAATGATGACAAGTGCTGGGGTGTGTATGCAAGCCACAGGGGGATTTCACTTTTGTTTCCAGGGCATCTACTTCTAAATGAATATGTGTCAAAGCCTTAGGAAGAGGTGAGATCCCAGAACACAGGAATCCAAGCTCCTCAAACTCAGGAAAACTGTTCTTGAATCAGAAATATCCACATTGCATTCTGACATGACTGAAAAATTTATCTATAGGATATTAAGCAATGGAAATTTTGAAATATATTCTTTCAGCGTGATATGAGTACTGGTTTGTTTTCTATGACTGTGATATCAAATTCTGACCAAAAGCAACTTGGGGAGAAAAGAATTTATTCGGCTTACACTTCCATGTCACAGTCCATCACTGAGGGAAGTTAGGGCAGGAAACCATGCAGGAACTTGGAGGCAGGAATTGAAGCAGAGGCCATGCAGGGTGCTGCTTACTGGCTTGTTCTCCATGACTTGATCAGCCTGCTTTCTTATACAACCCAGGACCACTTTCCTAGGGTGACACCAACCACTGTGAGCTGGGTCTTCCCGATCAATCCTTAATCAGGAGCAGATATAGACAGATATCACTGTAGGAAATTCCGTGTATGAGGAATAACTGGAGAAGGACTTATTAACAATGCCTTAGAGATACATAAAAAATATGCTGACTCACACATAGTTATAGATAACCTTCTGAATTGAGAAGAGTTAGCAGTGATCAAAATTTCACAGTATAAGAATGAAGTGGCATGAAGAGCAAGTAGAATCTAAACCTGTGTCTCTCTCTTCCTGAATCTTTCAGTCATGTCTACATTTGAATTGATGGGGAGAAAGCTCGGTCATTTGCCGTAAATCATATAGATGACAGAATTGTAACAGGCTAGCCTGCCAAAGACAAGGCACGTAAAAACATCCAGACAGAGCTTCAACAATGCGCTTGGAATTAACTCTGCTATTTAGATTCACCGTGGAGTTTTCAGAGGGTTGTGACATCCGTAGATGACTAATTAACCTGGGTGTAAATCCATTTCACGAACTGCCATGATACAGCCAATCAACACTGGCTCGCTGTTTGCTCATTTGGAAAATGATGAGGATTCCCATTTAGACTTAATTGCAGTGCAAAGGTTGACAATTATCTTCTCTATAGAAGCATCCGATGCTTCGGTATCGTTGTGAGTATGTGCCTATAATTAGGTGCATAATTTGTCTTGCAGAAATTGTCGCCCAGTCATTACCTGGATCTTATGCCTGTAATTAGAAATTCAAAAACACCGAATGGGAAAAGTGGGTTGGTAGGATGGTAGGCCCGTTACACTGTGAAGATCTGGGTGGCATGATTTGTGGAAACTCAGTAGCAACCGATATCTTCCTGGATGGCTGCCCTCTATTAAAATTAAACATAATTACAACGTGTGGGGAAAGTAAAAATTATGAGAGAGTGAAAACACCTTTAAGTTGTTTGCCCAAGACTTGATTTACATCATTTAAAAAAAATATCATGGACAACTTAAATTCAACACTTGAAAACAAACTCGTTATTCGCTTCTGGCCACTGTCTGCCCCCTCTCCTCCTCCTGTGACTTCTGTCTCAGGTCAGGGCTGGTATCATGGTGTCAGTCCAAAGCCATGGCAGGCTAACACCTTCCTTCCAACCAGATGGGCATTTTATTGTGCTGTGCTTTCGAGCGTGTTGCTCCTGCCTATCCCATGATGCTTCTGCACAGCTGTCTGCATCATGGTCACTTGATGGCTTCTCAAGAATATATGAATGGTCCTGCCGTCTCTCGCTCTTCCTCTGTCAGCCACTTATATTTCTCCTGATTCAAGGATCTAATCACACACGTGAGCATGTCACTCCACCATTCATAAGCCTTGAGCTGACTACTGTTTCTTTTACAGCAGCTGCCGGAGCACACAAATATGCTTTGGCTTTAAACTCTGTGTCCATTTAATGCTTCTCTGACACAGTCTGCGACACAGTTTCTAACTCCGTTGATGGCTTTAGGGAACAGACAGTTAAATGTGCTCATTATTTCTGTTCTCTCTTACAGCACCTGTGTGGGTGTGACTTTCCTTAATTTAGTGACGTTTTCTATCATGATCATGTTGAAGATCTGGTTTATGCCATTGACTTGGAATTCTTCTGCATATAAGTTAAAAATTTGGTCTTTACATGGTGTCCCATGATTCCTGCACATTCCTTTCATGTGTGCATATGTTTGTGTGTGTTTTAACTTTTTTTTCATATTCCTTGCTTGAGTTGGTCTAATTCCTCTACTTTATCTTCAAGCCCTGGCATTCTATCTTTTGCCTGCTATCTTCTACTTGTAAGGCTTCTCCAAAGTTTTCTAGTTGGGTTATTGACTTTTCCAATTCCATTTTCATCCCACATGGGATTCCTTTCAATATTTCTATCTCTTTACTGAATTCAGTTTTCATATCCTGAATTGTCCTCTTCATTTCAGTCAAACATATGCTTGTGTTTTCCTGAAGGCACTTATTGTTAATCTCATGAAGTGTATTGAGCGGCTTATTCATGTCTTCATTAAACACTTCTGTAGTCTTTGATGAGGTGGGCGGCCACTCTTTTAACTTCTGTGTAATGAATTCATTTTCATAATCTTCATAGAAGAACATTTCTATAGGATGAGTGTGTTTGAGGGGTATATAGTGCCTTTCTCTTTCATATTGTTTTTGTTTTTGCAATGTGACCTGGGCATGTAAAGTTCTTTCATTAGTTTTGTGTCGGATGTACGATGCAAGTTTGCCATGAGATTCAAGGTCGGGTCAGGGCAGGAGAGGAGATGCACACTTGGTACTGGTCCCAAGAATGTGTAGATGGTGCACTGACAAGCTGTTTTCAAAGGTTATATATTCCAAGCCAGACTTGAGTGTATGAAGACGGTGCGGGATCTCACCAAGCAAAGCTGGAGCACTGGCTGGGGAGTTAGGTATTGGATGTGTGATAACGGTGGTGCAGGATTACAGCAAATAGAGGGCCCTGCAAGTTTTCAGTGGCTAAGGACATTCATCTTTATATAGCTTATAATTTTATGGGTTAGGAATATAGAGTAGTTAATCAAGTGGTCATTTCTGGTGACCTGTGTCAACTAAAGCTGGGAAATATTCCATAGCTTCTCCACCAAAAGATCTTTCACCTCTCTTCCAAACGCATTCTCATTTCCATAGCTTCCACACGTGGCTTATCTTCTTATCGTGTGGGCATCTAATGGTGCTTTAGGGGCTGGCAGCTATGAAGTATTATGACAGATTAAGACATGATACCATGTCTACTATGGTCTAATGAGAAAAGAATCCCCACAGGCCCTCATATTTAAGCATGGAGCCACAGACTCTGCATCTCTACGGGAAAAGGTTACGCTGAAGATGAACAGATACCTTTGGAGCTATTGTGCCCATTTTTTTAGAAAATAATGTTTTCAACAGCCATGCTTTTGCTTTCTGACATGCCCATCACTCTTTCGATCTTTCTCAACTTTGGTGTGCCTTTAAAAGATAGATTTAGCTCACTTCTCACTTTTGGATTCTGTACATGAGCCTGCAAAAATTCCCACACAAGTCTTTTACACAATAACTTTTAAGCTTCTTTTATCCAAAAGGGGAGTGTCCCTGTCTATTAGTTGACATATTTCTCTCTCCTGCTAGAATATAAGGTTTTATCATCTGGTGTATATGATATAGAACATGGTACCTATCAGATGTTACGTGCACGTTTTATTGATCGAGAGACTTACCAAAGCAGTGGATAAAGAGTTATATTTGCACACACATACAAAGAAAGAGAAAAAGAGAGAGACAGACAGAGAGACAAGACAGAAACGGAGAGACAGAAAGAGACAGAGAGAAGGAGGAAAGAAAATATGTCTCATTTATTTCATGACCGTGTTAAGATTCTATCACATTCCCAAACACTTCCCAATGATCTACATCTCCCGATACTCACGTATCATTGGTCTATATAGATAATTAAACCTGCACAAGGGACGGCGTTACATTTCTCAGACTAGATTGTAAGAAGCTTTATTCCCCTTTCCTACCTCACCCCGCCCCAATCCCACACACCGTTTCTCTCTCACAGTCCCAATTGCTGTACGGCCAGCAGTCCTATGGGGATACCTATACACTGGGAACCGAGGTGTCTTGTCAATAGCCACATGGGTGGCCTTGCAGATAGATGCTTCAGCTAGAGGTGCCTTCAGAGGCCTGCACCCCTAGCAGTAGCTTGACAGAAACCTTATGAGAAGTACAGATCCAGAACCAACCAGAAAAACTGCTCCTGGATTCCTGACCCTCCAAAGTCACATAAAACGGTGCTTGTTGTGTTGTATGTGACTATTTGTGGGGTAATTTTTTATACCACAAAAGATCCTTAATTTATTTACTAATACACTTTTGTGAACGTCATTCAAAGAAACTGCAAAGAGCACCCCCTTTTCCCCTTGGATTTGAACCATGAGTATTTTCTTGTTAGTAGGCTAGACAGCTAGGTGGTAATTCCTGTTAGAAGTCAAACACCTGGCCTTTTCCTCCAACACAAAGAACCTCTCAGTTGCTACCAAGAGAAAGTCATGATCTCATTTCTTGAAGTATTTGAGCTAATTAGTAGTGTGATGAAGTGTGGCATGCCCAGCAGTAAACTCTCCGGACTCAACAAATTCTCTTGTGGAAGGAAGGTGATGCCGATGAGGTAGACATTAAGCTGCAAAACATCAGGCCATGCAAAGATTCTTCACCTTCTAACTCTATTTTAACACCTTGTCACTAAACTCCTAAAACTTCTGATTGTTTGGACTGAAAGAAACTGGATTTCATCTCTAGAAATTGAATCATGAGTAAGAAAGACATGAAACCACCAGGAAAAAAAGATCTCATTTAATGTGTTTCTCAGTAATCCTGGAGGAATTGAATAATCTTGTGTATTTCAATATACTTCCATGAAATATTAGATGTAGATAATTGAGAAACCATAACTCACAGGTTTAACACCCACACATCCATTAACACATCCACTAATGTAGCCATTTTTTATGCGAGCCTGTAGCCATACATTTCTGGACCATCAACTGCTAACTGACCATCACTAAGTATTTTTGGAAGGCAGGAAACTCAAAAGGTGAACCATTCAAATGGGCATGTCTGTCCCCTTCCATAAACTGAAAGACACTAAAAACAAAAGAGGCAAGCAAACAAGCAAGCAAGAACTTACACACATGCACAATGAACTTGGGAGACAAATATATTCCTGCACTTTAAAATGCTTCTTAGGACTGGGCAAAGCTCTGGGTTTCTGACACAAGCTACTCTTGAGTCCCCAGACATAAACAGGGAGAGGTGTCAGCAAAGGACTTCAGTAATGGCTGAACCTAGAAAGAAACAACACAAACACACTTCCAGAAAGAAGGACCAAATGCTGATGTACAAAACATAAACCCCTTATTTGTAATATTATGTGTGGAAAGTATGTGGATTGGGGTCATAAAATAGATTTTGTAACCTCCCATTTCTGGGCAGAAGAGGCCAAGGAAGCAAGGAGACTCGGGGAATCAGCTGTATTAGCTGGGCACACAACACTCAGAGTCTTGGACTATGGAAAGCTATTATTTGAGAGCATAATCTGGGATTGTTTTTACTAAAACATCTTAGCAAGATCTTCTTTCTAAAATATAACTTGTTCCTTTACAGTAAGTAATTTAAATGATAACACAATGTCAATATACAGACTCAAAAGGAACAAAAAGGAGATGGGAAGCAATAATGATGAAATTAGTGTGTGTGTGCATGTATGTGCATGCGTGTGTGCATGCAGGCGTGTGTGGTTGCAGGTGAATGAGGAAGCTAAGAAGAGCACCCAGTTTCCTGAAAGCTAGGGTTACAGGAAGTCGTGAGCTGCAGCCTGACGGAAGTGCTGGGAATTGAACTTGGGTCCCCTGGAAGAGCAGCAAATGTTTTTAGCTGTTGAGTCATCTCTTTAGGCCCATGATGCAAATATTTTAAACCCTAAGGAGTGATTATGTTTTTAAAGAAAAATCATGAAGCCAGAATGAGAGAATAGAAGCAGAAAACAGCTCATTTAACAGAAGGATATGAAATATGGACCAACACACTTCAGGAAAAAGCTCGTGGAGAAACATAACCATCACTGAAACCAAGACAAAAGTAAAAGGTATAAAGAACCTAGAGCAAGTCACAGTGAAGACATAGGAGTCAGAAATGATAAATCAAATACAAAATGGGAAAAGTTTAAAATGTTTAGAGAGTGTTAGATAAACTGTATAATACCTTTACAAAGTTATTCAATGCTCCTG
>PVIU01029955.1:0-16804 GCA_004026605.1 Ondatra zibethicus | reverse complement strand
GGCCTAGGAAGGAGTGCATTCAAAAAGACTCGGTTCTCAAAAAGATAATACATGCAGAAGAAATAGGTCCTGGTGTCATTGTTGATGGGTTCTCCATCTGCCAACTTTCGCCGCCACATTCAGAGAGTCTGGTTTGATCATATGCTCATTCAGTCCCAGTCCAGCTGGATTGGTGCGCTCCCATTAGTTCAGGCACACTATCTCAGTAGGTGGACCAGCCCCTCACGGTCCTAACTTCCTAACTCATCTTCTCCCACCTTCTGCTCTTCAACTGCACCTTGGGGGCTCAATCATTGCTCTGATGTGAATGTGGGTCTCTGTAACCTCCTGGAAGTTGGAAGCAAACAAGATCATCAAGCAAAAGTTGGAAGCCAGGGGGCGGGGATAGAGGTGGGAGGTAGGGGAGCAGGGGAAGGGGAGAGGGGGAAGGAGAAGGGAGAAGGACTGGGGAGAGCTTGGGGGAGTGGGAGGGTGAAGATGGAAGAAAGGTGGACATTGGAAAAGGGAATAAGATATCTACACTAAGAGAATCATTTTAGGGTTGGCAAGATACAAGATCCTGAGGTAGCAGAGGAGAGGGTGCCAGAACTAGCCTTGTACCATAGTCACATTGATGATTATCTTGATTACCATTATAGAAATTTCATCCGATGGATGGAGATAGAGACAGAGACCCACAATCATTCCCATTTCTACAGAGCACTTAACTCTTCTGACTGAGACATGGTGAGAATCTGAGGCTGCATTACAGTTTCACTTTAGAAGACCAATAAAATCTTCCTAACCTGGAAAACACCTTTATTTCAGCTCAGTCTATTTCACTATGATCATTGGTTGCCCCCTTTTCAAGATTTATATTTAAAATTTTCAGAATTTATTTATTGTGAGGCCATGCTGGAAATATATGTGTGTGTGTGTGTATGTGTGTGTGTGTGTGTGTGTGTTTATGTATGTGTGTGAAGCAATATGATATATTACAGAAGAGTGATTTTAACAGGTAAAAAACAACATGCTGACAGTAGTAGAAAGAGGATTACAATGATGAAGAGCTCTGATGATCTGATGAACAAAATGAATAGCATGGCCAGCATCCTTAACAAGTACTTGAATAGGTTTCCCTAAGGTACAGGACACATTTACTTCATGCATGTCTATGCTCCATCGTAACCAGATTTCATCAGTTTGATCATTGCTAAGGTAACATCCTTCATGGTTGTGACTCTGCAAAGCAAAGTAGCATCTATGTGGCTGCGATCTTTGGGTGCAATCAATTCTTAGTTTGGGTACAATTAAGAAAGGATGCCAGGCAATGGTGGTGCACACCTTTAATCTATAGTACTTGAGGCAGTGGGAGGCAGATCTCTGGGGGTTCAAGGCCAGCTTCGTCTACAAAATGAATTTCAGGACAGTCAAGGCTACACAGAGAAACTCTGTATCTACCAAAAGAAAAAGAAAAAGGAAAATGAAAAAAATAAAAGGAAAAGAAGACAGTAAGAAGAGAAGAGAAAGGAAGGAAGGAAGAAGAAAAATGAAAAAAAAGAAAGTGATATTTTTTAAGGCCTCAGATTACTTCTTGTAACTACTTTATATTAGAATTTGTATGTTGATGTCTGCAACTGAGAATAAATAAAAGAAAGGATTCTTTATTTCGTCTCTAAGGCTACAGCATGCTCTTATTTTATGGGTTGTGCAAGTTATTATGGTTCAATGGCATAGTGATATGTTGAAACCTAACATTATCATGCATATTCTTTTTCTTTAACACGGGGTTTCGGGGATCTGAGAATCAGGGTCTATAGCTTAATGAAACAAGTATCAAATATCAGTTGATCCACAATTGTTGGACTGAGCAATCTTGGAAAAAGTGGTGACTTCAAGACCATTTTCAGTATTTTTAAAGAATGGCTATTATGTATCATCTTTCCCCTCTTGGACTCTGCCTTGTCCTAGATCCTAGATCAATCCTAACTGGGAAGAGAAAGTACATAAGCAATTCATGATGAGACACTGTGGTCACCAACTGCTAGAACAACTGCTTTGTAGTGTTTTAAATTATAGATTTCAAACACCAGTTGGACTAGCAAATATTTCTGGAACTCCAAACTCCATATTATTCTCCAAATGAAAACATGCTTTTTTACCTCCCTGAGTCAGTGGTTTTGTTTGGAGTCTGAATCTCTAGTGCTCAAGTATCTTTAGTTGGTGGAATCCAAAAAATAACACCACTAATCTACACAGAACTGTACAAACCAGAGAATTCTTGTGCTGGATGGGAAGGGTCAGTATTATAAACACACTGAAAGTAACTTACAGACATTCACATAGCATATTAAACACGTTGATAAGGTTGTCTCCTAGTCTAGGGTTAGTTATAGTCTAAGGACCAATTTCAAAGTCCTAGAGTAACCAAATCTTGCTGTCAGGATGATCACATATCATGCTCAACAAATGCCAAGATACAACTGTCAAACATGTTTTTCATATGAATTGGGGAATCAAAATGAAGCTTAATAAGTATTAATGGTAATACAATATGTATTTTAAGAAGCTTGTACAGAAAGTCTTAGAATAGTAGATACATTGTTTTGACAGATAGAATATGGATATCATAGATACCTGTAGAAACCACACCACAAATTTTCTCATTAGATGTTTGTTACTAAGAAAGTTGATCCTAAGAAACTTTACCCTGATTATATGTAATTTGCCATAGAATTTTCTCTCACAATTTTATGGTTGTGACTTGCTCAACATTTTATGATTTTTTATAATCAATAGTTACATCATGTGTTCTCATACTATTTGGTAGACATTTTTTTCCTTTATTCATTTTCACTGAAGACAGTGGCCACATTTTATTACGAAATCATTCTAAGATGTTTTCTTTTCTGGCCTAAAGGCCAGATTATGCATAATCAATGTCTGATGAAAATCATTAGTGACCATTTGTACATAATAGAAAATTTCAATTGTTCAAACAACTTGGACTTCTTCCAGGAAGGAAATGAATCTTTTCTTTGCCAATTGTCATTTTGTATTAGCTGAAGCTGGACAGTATGGGACTTATTGTTGGCCTCTCTAAAATCACATTTCTAGAACTGCGAGTGCTCATCCTTTCCAGTGACATCATGCTCGTACAAGTTTTGTTGATGATAGTGTTTCCTGCCACAATAAATACAAGCTAAGGGGAGTTTATCACAGTCGCTTCTACTCTTTATAGAACAAAATGAATGATCATCTACTGAACAGATAACAAAGTAATTGAGAAAGAAACCTTTATTATTTTTATTCCATAACTCACATTGAAGGCGATAATCACACAACCTAAAAATTGTCTAGACAAAGCATATGCTAAAATAAACTTATGGGCCTGTACTTGCTGGGTTCCTGGAAATTTTAACCACTCAATGCCTTTGCAAAAATAATATTGTGTAAATTGAAACCATCTGTACTAAAATGATTATTAAATAAAATATAGAGAACACACAGCAGAAAAACATGGCGGATCGTTTCCTCAAACAGTTGCCTTTATTTATGTTCTACATATGAAAATCTGTTGTTGGTCAGAACACAATGGGCTAAGATCTCCTTACAACAACCTAAAGTGGCATAAGAAAATGAAACATTGAAACAGAACACAAACTGAGTCATGTAAACAAAGATAAATGAAAGACAAGATGGCACTCAGAATCTACAAGTGGCATTGGAGTTTGACTCTCAGGAACAGGATGGATATTGACAGGAGGAAGCAGGGGTAACATTGGGCACTTTCAATTGTATTCAAATAGATGGAAAGACTTTGAGGGCATAGAGTACCATCATGACTTGGGGGAATATATAAGCTACAGGGAATAAACTATCACATGTCTGATGGCTGAACTAGAGCAGGGTCCATCTAAAAGAATAGGAGCAAAACTTCAGTTATCAATATGCCTATATCAGGAGACTGGTTCATTTCATGAAAAAAAATAGGATTAGATATTGTATGACCTTTACTATTGTTTCTCCTTTCTTTTGTTAGAAGTTGAGTGTCACTTGCTAACCAGCAATGATAAATGCTATCAATATGGTAAAGTTTCTTGCTCAAAGTTCTTTTCATTGTGCTATTAATCACGTTATTTAATGTATGATCTTAAGTAAATTTAGCATGTTGTAAGGGTGCACTGGGGAAAATAAAACTTCTGTTAGTTAAGATCACCCTAATTAAATGTAGTTTTCAAGCAAAGGGATGGCAACAAGCCTTCTATAACATCTATGTACATCGTCAAAAGTCTGTATGCACAGCAGTCACTATTTATTTTTCAATATGTTTTTCGGTAGTAATTAATTATTCACTTGATTCTGGTCAACAGTGAAAATCAGTACATGAAGACTATTTGTGACTCTGTTGGACTTTAAAGTATAGTGATGGAGAAAAATGAATTTTAATCAAATAATGTTACGAAGTCTTTAAATAAAAGTTAGAAATGTTAAGTGGTGGATTGTCCATACTGGGTAATTCTAATGAGGTCTGAACTTTTCCTGAAAGGTTTCTCAAAGGATGGTATTCACAACGAAATCTTAAGTTCAGGGCCCAGGAAAGGTGGTTTGGTGCTGAAGGAAGAGCCAAGTTAAATGCTTTTTAAGCAGGAATTTAGGAATAAAAGCAATGTGATCAGCTTAGCCTTTGGAAATAATCATTTAGGCAGCAGCTTGGAGAAAGGCCTATGTGAGGTCAAGAGTGGAGACAGGACACCTCCTAGGGAGCAAGTCCAGTGTAGGGGTCAGGACTCGGGGATGTTAATGTGATTAGTCATACGTTCAACAAACAGTTATGGTCTTTCAGCTTTCCAGGAACTGTCCAGGCAATCAGAGAATGATAAAAGTAATGGAAAAAACAACAACAGAGGCTCTGATTTTAATTGCAATTAAATTAATGGGCAAGAAACAACCAAATATACAATATGTCAGTGCTTGTAAAAATTAGTAAAAATAAAAAGAGCAATAGGGATGGCATATGAGCAAAAATAACAATAAAATGGCACTATGTATTTACAAAGCTGACAATTAAAATTGATGGAGGAGAGTGTTGTTGACCAGTTCTGAATGATTAATTATAAACATGCAGAAATTAGGTAAATTTTGCATGCATTGTGCCATTAAAAATGGAAACAAATTTTACTCAAACTTCATTTTCAGGAGTGTGTGTGATAAGATGATTATTTCCAAAATTGCACAACTCTTTGAACATATGAAGCAATCATTAACACTTAATCTAGAACGGAGATGCTCAACCATAAGTCAGTAAATATGGACTTGGAAGTGTAAAATTTGTTTACTAAAGAATTTATTAATTGGTACTACATGCTTTCCAAATTATGTTCCAAATTTAAGTATGGTAAACACAGAACTGAGTATATTTGCTATCCAGTGTAAATATAAAGTAAATACCATCTACATAAACAGATATTTGAGAAATTGAAAAAAAACACAGGCTTATCATGAATGGCAGATACTGTAATGTAGGAAGGTGTACTTCTATGAATGTTTATAGAAAGAGAAATAATTAAGAATTTTTGATAAAAATGTGTGGCTAACATATAAAATACAAAATATTGTAGTATTTATCATCCCTCAAATTTCAACATTATCTGTATCATATCATTCAGTAAGATTTACAATTAATCATTCTCTTGAAACTCCGTTACCTCATTTTTAAAGTTTTTTCCTTATTATTTGTGTTTCTTTAGGTTTTATTAGCAATAGTTTAGATTTGCTACTTAGAACTCAATCTGCCTATATAAACTCTTACGGTGCATTAGGCATGTTGCTCATTTGAGTAAAGATATTAAGATACTTTACTTTTCATTTACATTTTGAAACTGCAGTTTTTGAGACAGGTCATGCATGAAGATAGCACATTATATTGGAGAGGAATAAAATGAACAAAGGAATTGTTCCTTCTATTGATGGATAGCCAAGGATTAGACATCAGCACTGAAAACATTGTTCGCCAATGATTCAATCATTTAAAGAACTGCCAAATGTCTAGTACTTGTGTTTACAGAGCCATGATATCATAGCATAGTTTTTGTAGTGAAAGCTCTGTCTTAAATGACACACTTAATCATTTGATACATTTCCATGGGCCACATGCTCACATCTAATTTGGCTGTAGCTCAAGAACGATGGTGAAAGAAGCCTATGATTAACTCGGTTGTCTTATGATTTGTATATTTGATATGGATGTTATTTTAAAAAAAATTTGGGTTTTAACTGGGAGAAGATTACTAGCTAATAAAGTCTATTCTCAAGAATTTACAAAACAATAGAGCATGTTTGCAAAGGTAAGATGGAAGTCAGATTCCCAACTTCAGAACATCTTAACCTTTTGATCTGTGAATTCTCCATAAACACTATTACAGGGAAATGAGGTTGGTTCTCATTTAATTTTAAGACATCCTTAACAATATAATAATAATAAGTAAGCATTAAAGATTTCTTTTAAAATTCTGTGCACAGTTATATATGTAATTCTGTACAACATTTAACATCTGGTATTCCTATTATTACCATTATCTTCCATGATGTCAAGGGCAGATTTTATTTCTTTATTTTTACAAATGAGCCAACCATGGCATATACATCTTCATGAATTTACTTGAAGCTGACTCTCTTAGAAAGAGATTTAAAATTATAACAGTATTTCAAGTATGATGTGAGGCTGTTTTTACTACCATGATGTGAACTTTCCAGTCTCTTTTACAATCAGTTGTCGGACTGTGTCTAAGTTCAGGTGTATGATTTATAAGTAGAAATATTGCGTGGAATGTCTCTGAAGGCTGTTCAAGTGCTCAGACAGGTAGGATTTGAGTAACTCTGTGCTTTTCATTTTTAGCTTTGTTGTTGATTCAATGCAGTGGTGGCTAAGTTTCTTGTGCCTATTTGAGGCCATGAAACAATCTTGCTGATGAGACTCACATACTCTATTAGGAGTGGGGATATGAAGACCAATCCTGTTTTACAATGAATTCATGAATCTCTGCTTCAGGTTTCATGTATAAACTACCTGATTTCTACAAGAGAGAAAAATATTTCATGTTTAATTCACTAATATTTATATTTTTATCTAAATGTGGGGCATCTTAATTATAACCCAGGTGGTGTTCTCACAAGTGTAGATATTAGTACTGACTTCATAAAATGCTAATGTGTCAATAGAGCTGTATTTTCTTTACCGTATTTTTATCATTTAGATTATTTAGAACATTTTTCAAATTTAAATATATTTTGATCATATTTTCCTTTCCCCAACTCATTCCAGATCCTCTCCCCAACCCTACCTATTCAACTTTTAGTTCTTTATCGAAAATAAACAAAAACCAATACAACAAAACTCTCAAAACAAAAAAAAATAAAACAACATCCAAAACACAAAATAAAACAAAAATAAACAGCAACAAAAATAACAAAAGATATCTGTCAAACTATAACCAAATTAAAAACAAAGGAAAAAAAAGTTGTGGAGTCTTTTATTTGCTAGTTAACTATTCCTGAATGGAAGCGCTGCTCTGGCGTGGTTGGTATACCCAGTGTCATTACATTGCAGAAAACTGATTTTCTTTCTCCCAGAAGGTATAAAATGTCGTTATAAAAGTTCAGCTGTTAACCTTCCCTCAGCCGATAGGTTTTCATTCATTCATTCATCCAGTTTTTTAAAAATAATAAGTCAACAGCTCTCACATCGAAGTTGGCAAAGAGCCAAAGAGAGACACACGAATCAGAGACCCACTCACTCATTCACACACTCGGGAGTCCTACAAAAACAGTAAAGTGGAAGCCATAATACAAATGCAGAGTCCGGGAGCAGTCGGGTGGTGCAGGCCCTGCGCAGGCTGCTTCAGTCTCTGTGAGCTCATAGGACATTTGCTTATGGTGATTTGAAAGACTTGGTTTTCTTGGTTTACCCCAGTTCTCTATGGCTCCTACACTCTTTCCAGCCTCCTCTTCCACAGGGGAGGGATTTAATAGAGACATTCCTTTTAGGGCTCAGCTTCCAAGGTCTCTCACTCTCTGCAAAATGTCTGGCTGTGGGTCTCTGCATTTGTTCCCATCTGCCACAGGAAGAAACTTCTCATATTATGACTGAAAGGGGGCACCAATCTGTGAGCATAGAAGAATATTGTTAGGAGTGATTTTATCACTACTTTTTTATTTCTTTTTCTTTTCTTTTATTTTATTTTTAGACCCATATTGTTTTTGTTTTTGTTTTTACTCTAGGTCCCTGGACTATCTAATCTCAGGTTCTTGCTCACCCACGTACTGTCCAGTATGGGTTCTATCGCACTGATTGGGCTTTAAATCAATCAGTTACTTGTTGGTTACTCCCCAAGATTTGTGCCACCATTGCCAAGAATGGTTTTAAAGTCGGTAAAATAAATTTTAAATTATTTATTAATAAGCTAAATGTTTGTATTTCTGTGTTAATCAAATATCCTAAATTGAAAAACACTTTCCTGTGATAAATTATATTCAATCATGAGTGCTCTAAGCTTATCATTTATCATAAAAATAATTTTAATCATGTGCCTATATACTGAGTAAAAATGCAAAATTTTATTCATATTCCAAAGGAAAACCAGGATGACATATCCATTAAAGTTTAGTGAAACAAATGGAGAGAAGAAGCAAACGAGCGACTTCCCCTCTGGATTTAGTAGTGTTTTGATCTTGATATAATTATTTGAGACACTTGGTCTTTCTTTTCTTAGTGTTATAAGTGAGACATGGACGATGGCAGTGTCACTATCAATTTCAAACCAAATGGAATCCCTGTGCTAAGAGTGAAGTGGACATGAGCTCCCATCCTTAACTTAGAAGCAATCTCCAATTGGCAACTCTTTGTAATGGACAAAAAAATTAGTATACTCCAATGGAGTCAAATTGGGCATATAAGCCCCACTGAAGGGGTGGTCCGATGCCCCACAGTAGATGGCCACCACAACATGAATCCAAGGATAGTTTTGCTTACGTTTTATCTCATGTTGCTGTGTTTTGGTGGTTTTTTTTGTCTTATTGTTCCTTTGCTTGTATATTATAGCTTTATGATTTTGTGGTTTGTGTGTATGTGTGTGTTTCTTTTATTTTTTCTTTTGTTTTTTAATCTTTGTTTGTTGTTTGTTTGTTTTGTCTGTTTGCCAAAGAGAGACAGAAAGAAATAAAAGCTGTACATTTGGGTGGTGTAGAGGATCTGAAAGGAGTTGAGGGAGGGGAAACTATCATCTGAAAGGAATTGAGGGAGGGGAAACTATCATCTGAAAGGAATTGAGGGAGGGGAAACTATGATCAATATATTTGTGAAAAAATTAATAACGAAAATTGTGGGAATTTTTTTGATTTGTAGCGTATAAATGTTAGATTTGGAAAAAATCTGAGAAATTATCAAGCAGTAATAATCATCCAGTCTCTTGATCAGCCTTTTATTAAAAACACTAATAGATGAAATGAATTGCATTTTTTGTTGTGTTGCTGTGTATCTTGTTTCCAATAATAAAGATTTAGCAACAATTAAAAATATTATAAACATGTAAGGAGATGGTAGAAGAGGTATTTTTAAAAACATAGTTGAAGGATGAAATGGAATGAATAACATCTGAAAATAAAATCAAGTCTGCTTGACAGCAGATATTCAGAAAAAAATTAGATATTTTGGAAGTTAAGAGTTGTGAGGTTTGTAAGAGAAGAGAAATGGGTGGTGGTGTTGCACACCTTTAATCCCAGCACGTGGGAGGCAGGGGCAGGCAGATCTCTGTGAGTTCGAGGCCAGCCTGGTCTACAAGAGCTAGTTCCAGGACAGGTCCCAAAGCTACAGAGAAACCCTGTCTCAAGAGAGAGAGAGAGAAAGAGAGAGAGAGAGAGAGAGAGAGAGAGAGAGAGAGTAGGGAATTAGTTTCAAGGGCTGGTAGTTGCTGGAAAGAGATAAGTGGTAAAGAGGCTTGCTCCATTTTGAGGCAGCTAAAGATGACAAACACAGGGTAAAGTACAGGTGAGTTTCCATCCCTGCTCTGTGAGTAACTCGTCATGTGCCTGGGTGAGGCCCTGTGACACATCCTTCACTTACTGAACTTTGGAAATTGTTTCTATCAACAGGGCTGTAGTGAAACCCCTTCCTCTCATCCTGTAGCCCTAACTAAACTTGTCTATAACCACCTGACTCCATTATTACACATTACTTCTGATACCAGGAACAGAAAAGAAAGAAACCTTCACAGACAAAACAGACAATGTGCATATTTCAAGAGATAAAACACACATTTATATTATAAACACTCTATTTGTTGTTAAACTTCCTTACATAGTGACTTTTCATATATTTTCCAGATCACTACCCTTTTTAATTTGCTAAAATTTCCATTGCAAGTGGGAGAAAATTGTTTTCTTGCCTCAAATCCAGTTAATGAGAAACAGCATGTATGAAGCAAAGACACAAAACCCCCAGCTAAAGCAGGAATTGTAATGGTCCCAAAACTGTGTTTTGTCCTTTGGTACTTCTGAAAAGTATTTTCAAAAGTTCTGTTCTGTACAATTGCATCTGCTGAATTAATAACAGACAATCATGCAATTATCTACTCTTTATAAAAATTACAATACTCTGAATTATATACAGGACAGACACTAATAGCACTTCATTTCATGGTTCTCTGACACAAACACTCATAAAACATTGCAGGGTTTCTAGAAAGGGAAGTTGTCACAATTGAAATACTAAACTTGGAAGGAAAAGAATTCACGTCTCTGTTCAAAGATTAGGGCATTGTTTAGAAGTTGTTTTACTTCGATTTTTATTAAAAGTTCCCAAATGGACCGATTTCACACTTATGTCAAACCAAGTTTGTTTTTTTTTTTTTGACAAACTCTGTAAAATAAAAAGAAAATGTGCTATCTGAAAATGGGTACTCTGCTGAAGACTCTCTAGACAGGGATTCTTGAGATTCAATGTTAGTTGTTATAAAAGCTGACTTAAAAGTAATTAGAAGAAAAGGAGCCATGTTCATGAAAATTTGATGTAGAAGTTGGTAAAATACAGTGTTCTGTGTGCATTGGGCATTTTTTTACATCTTCACAGTTATTTTGTTTTGGATCATTTAGTTAGGGTTCTCTCAGGTAATTTTTAAGGAACTAGAAACTGAGGTATGCTGTTACAAGAGAACACAACATCTGAATGTTGTAACCTGTATTATGGTGTTCAAGAACGTGTGGTTTGGAGATATGGTGAATTCTCTCAATGGCACAGACTGGCAGAATATATTTTCTTTTTCCATGACTACTATAATTTGGGGAAGTAGACCAGATTCCTGATTAAACCACTGGTGGTTAAAACACATTTCCAAAAATGTATCAGCAAGCTACCACTTACCAGAAGCTAAGAAGTACACAAATATTTTAGAATGGTTATAATTGTTCAGTTGTGACCAAATTATTTTTAGAATTGCCATTTCTGCCCTTCTTTTGAATGGTCTCATTATGATTCAAAGAATATTTTTCTTTAAGAATGCTTAAGTTTAGTTACATATGGGAGACCAGGTATGGTTTCCATGGGCATGATCCTGCGTTTTCAGCCGTCACAGCACCATTTCCCTTTTGGCATCTATCTATCTATCTATCTATCTATCTATCTATCTATCTATCTATCTATCTATCTATCTATCTATCTATCCATCCATCCATCCATCCATCCATCCATCCATCCATCCATCCATCCATCTATCTATCTATCTATCTATCTATCTATCTATCTATCTATCTATCTATGAATGAATCTCTCTCTCTGCATGTGTGTATGTTATAAATACTTGGTCTATGAACACATGTGTGAAAATTTTCACACGAGCTATACGTATGCTGGCCAGAGGTTGACAATGAATATAAACATCAGTCAATCCCTGTCTTTATTTTTTAAGACATAGTTTCTCACTGAACCGAAACCCCATGGATTTGGCAAGACCTCCTGGCCAATAAGCAAAGTTTCAGGGATCTTCCTGTCCTCTCCAACACTTTGATTACAGGTGAGAATCATTATTCCCAACATTTTACATGAGTGCTTGGGATCTGAACTCTGGACTTTCTCTTTCATGGCAGTCACTGACTGTGCTATATCCTTAGACACTGTGTACTAGCATCTTAGAGTTTCTTGCCCTTATTTAACTAGAGCTTCATATGCATTGATGGAGTTTTGATATCCACCCTTCCACTCTCCCCAACCCCAGAGAGCATTCTGCTGTCAGCTTCTGTGACACAAAACCTCTCAGAGTTCATGCATGAGTATGAACTTGCTTGCTGTGTATTGCTTTTTCACTAACATAATGATCTGAATGGGTTGTCGATACAGCTTGAAAACGATGTGCTTATCCTGAAGGTACCAAATTCTAGGCTCACTTGCCAGTATTCGTACTGTGATGAATAGGTAGGATTTCATACTTTAGATATTGAAATAATATTTCATTGTACATATGAAGCATTTTGTCATTATGTATCAATACAGTTGATTCCATTTTCATGTACTGTCATTACTAATGCAGTGAACATGGGGTTTTGCATGATCCTCTTGACATGATTTCACTCAAAGATAAAGTAGGGGATAACAAGGGATTTAGTAAGGCAGTAAGGGTGTGGATAAAGGAGGAGTCTATCCATTTCTGTTTAACTAACTACTTTGCAAAAACAGAGTAGTGTGTAACTATTCCTCAAAAACAGGAAACTACTTAAAATGTTGTAAGAGAACTAATGCTTGACACAATGTTTCTTCTTCTGGACATTACCAAAGATGTGTTCGTAGGAGTTCTTGGAACTCTAATATCAGTATTTAGTACAACTCAAATGTCTACTAATAGAGGGGCAGATTTAAAAAGCTGCTTATTGAAAGAATAGAATATTGTTTCCAAGGGAGAAGATACTATCAGATATATGCATGAGCCAAAACAACAAATCTGAAAAATATTTCTCTAATGAAGTAAGACACAGAAGATATATGTGTGTATACATATATTTGAATGTATTATATTATAATATATAATGTAATATATAATGATTATATAAGAAATATTAAATATTATATATATGAAATTCTAAAACAGATAAAGTGATAATGACAGGGAGAAGACAGATATTCTCCTGGGACATATACAAACTTTCCTGGTTTTTGAAAGGGGTTATATAAGTGTATATTTTGTCAAATTTAATTTGCTTGTATACTTAATGTGTACATATTTGCATCTAAAGTGCTTCTTTGCAAAGAAAGAAAATACCAACATTGCATTTTAAGTGTCAATCAGTAAGGAATAAGACTGCAGGTAGAAGAGGAAAGAACTCAAATAAGAACAGCCAAGTTATTGACTCAAACACTAGCACAATCAGGATAAGCACAGCTTTTTTAATATTATCCATACTTAATTCAGTGATAACCTGTAGGGTATATTGCAAAGTCAAAATATTTCAAGACTAAAATGATTATTTTTACATTTTCATGTTTAAATAGTGAGTGTAAAATGCTTTGCTTTTTTAAATACATAATTAAAGGCTTAAAGGCAATGCCTCTCTGTAAGGCCACATCTGAAGTTGCATCAAAAATATACCAATGACAATGTCAAGTGCAAAATGAAATGTTTTGAATGATTTAGGACTGTGATAAGATTCGAACATTCATATTCTTCAGAGAATGTTCCTAATCTTTGTTTGATAAAAAGTCACATTGACCCAAGAGATAGCTCAGCCTCTAAAAAATCTACTGCACAAGTGATGATCTGAACTAGAACCCAGTATGCATGGTGGAAGGAGAGGACTCATTTATGGCAGCTGACCTCTGACTTCACACCTGCACCATACACAGACTCACACACATGCATGTGTGCATGCACACACATCTCATAACAATAATAATGATCCATTGAAAGTACATATGCCTCTTTACAGCAAGGAAAAATAAATAAAGTGAAGGTAATATGTGTTAGGTAGTATAAGATACTAATGATAAGAAACATGCTGATGTTTTTTAATAATTTTTTTCTGTCAAGCAAATCTTTACCACAGATCTCCAATCTAGAGGGTGTTTTGGTTAAAGCAAATCTGTACTAGAGAAGAGGATACCAGTTGGTGTTTGGTGCCAAATGATCAGCTCTGAAAAATACATGCAATGACATTTAAGAGTTATATGCAAAAATAAAAATTAGGAAATCTGATGGCCATGGATTTGAAGGAGAATGGTAAGGGCTATGGGTGGGTTTGGGAGTAGGAAAGAGAGAGGAGAAATGATGTAATATAAAAATTTTAAAAAAAGCTTAAGAGACTTGAAGACTCACGAAATAATTGCCTTTATTAGAGAAGAATAGCTCAACTATGAAAATTATTCACTTTTATCTCTATGTGTTCTCCACTGAGATTAGTCTTCTATGGAAAAAATACGACATAATAAAATTTGAAGCATGAGGCATATGAGCCTACAGTACCCATTCTGATGAAGGAGATTTACTAGATGTGTCACAGTGCTGCACTGATGATGGAGAGGACAAGCTATTAAAATGCTTGCAGAAATCAACTAACAAGACTCAGCAACTATCTAAGGCAGCAACACCTCCTAGTGGGGCACCCCTTATCAATCAACCCTGGCTTTTTATATGATATCGGCATACATGTACAAGAAAGAGAAAGAGAATTGCTAATGGCTTCCATAAAGTTAAAATTTATTAGAATACTTGAATAATAATAATAAAATAATGCTAAGTGAAATACAAATGCAAGTCAACCAATGGTCTTCTCATGAATGGTCTCTTATATACATACATGGATAATATACTAGATAATTGCTTATAGTCTTATCACCTGTACTATTTGATACAATCCTGATCAGTATCCTCAGATTTCAACTGGTATTGGTATGAGGATAATATATTTGCAATATGATTTAGCTGTTAGCAAATTGCATTATAACGTTAAAAGTAAAAATTTAATTCTAAAAGAAAATGCAATTCATATATAGGTTATGTGGCAGTTGGTCCCCAGTCAAAGGATAACTGAGTTGACTGTATGACAATGTGAAAGGCACTAATGACATAATGTCTCTGAGTTATAGCTAGCAATTAAATACTTAAAGACTGGGACTTTCATGGCTGGGGAGATGGCTCATTGTTTAAGATCCTGTTCTGATTTTGCAGATGACTATATTTCTGTTTCTAGCACCGATGTCAGGTAAACAAACCCTCCTGTAACTCATCCAGGGGATCTAGTAGCTTCTGGCACCTGCAGCCAACAGAACACCTGAGCACATACAGAAACATAAACATATATTTATTCCTAATTAAAAATAAAATGAATACTTGTAATGGTTGAGATTTCCAAGCTCTCTTATCCTTTAGTAGTATTTTCCGTGTATTGTTATAAATATGGACTCTTCTTAGGTTTCTGGTTTCCTTATTTTAGTCACATAAATTATGATAAAGATATATGCTGCTTTGATAGACAAAGGGAATATTAACCACACAGAGCAGTAGAACTATTCATCATAAACCTATGATTTCATGCACAAACCAGGTTGGAGGACAACAAAATCCACACTCATGCAGGCATTATAAACATCCTTGAAGAGTCACCTAAACAACTCTTTGAAACACTAGGGTACGTATCTAGTATCAAGCCAATTTTATTTTAGATTCTACTCACACATTCAAATATCCAAAAATCAAAATTGCTACATTGAGCCATTGGAGACACTATAAAAATTAAACTCACATCATTTGCCCAAAGTTAATTTTTTCTTCTCTACTCCCTCACACACAGCAGAATCTATTCAATAAAACTGGATTTACTCATCATGACACATAACTTCTCCAGGCCTCTGATTAGACTGTTTCATTTCCCTGGGATTTTGTTTACTCCCGTTTCTGTTTTTATTTACATAGAATTGTTTTTAAATATCCACTTAATATATTCTTTCTATGTCCTGCCTTTTCTGACAAAAACAACTAGAATGAATATTCTTTCTCACTTGAACTTCATTTCCAGTTTTTATATTATTTTCTCATATTTTGTTTTCCAAATGTGTATGAAATCAGTTGGACCTTCAGTCAATGTTACAGCATTTTTGACGACTGCAGATCATATCATTTATTATCAGTTACCTGGTTTCATTCAGTTGTGGCTTGTTGCCTGTGAGGAAACCTAAACTATGAGCCATTTTATTGTTTCTGTTTTCAGGAGAAGAAGGGAAGTATGTTTGTGGCTGGCATCAGGGAGTTCATAAGAGCTGTTGAGAAGTGTTGCTCTCCTTTGGCAGTGATGTAGTTTCCCAGCATGGTGCAGCAGATAAGGAATTCAGGAATACTAAGGAATGCTGCCAAAAAGAATCATCTTAATCTTGAATTCAGTGTCATCATTGGTAAGTGATGTGTCATATCCATTGGGAGAACACGACGCAGCATGTTGAGCATGTACATCAGGCAATAATGTACACAGCCCACTTGTAACATCTTCTGATATTATCTCCATATTAGAAATGTGATGGTAAATAGCTATATTCTTCCTCCCTTCCTGTTTTTAAAATACTATATGATATTCTTTGGAATGCTCTGCAAAAAGAACTGTAATACTTGGCAAGGCTTTGGAACACATACATAGTTTACATGTGCATCAATAACTGATGTAGTCCTCTTTGCTTCTATTCAACCTTTTTCTACTATCTTAAAGTCTTCTATCACCTCTACTGCTGTTTAGTGATTGTGTATTTACTTAAGGTCAAAGGTATAGAATGCTATTAAACTTTAGTTACTTTGATTCC
>PVIU01029954.1:0-16781 GCA_004026605.1 Ondatra zibethicus | reverse complement strand
AAGTGGTTCCCTGTGCCAATGAGTTCAGGTGTACTTCCCACTTTCTATAAGGTTCAGTGTGGCTGGCTTTATGTTGAGGTCTTTGATCCATTTGGACTTGAGTTTTGTACATGGTGATAGATATGGGTCTATTTTCATTTTTCTACATGTTGATATCCAGTTATGCCAGCACCACTTGTTGAATATGCTTTCTTTTTTCCATTTGATATTTTTTTGCTTCTTCATCAAATATCAGGTGTTCGAAGATGTGTAGATTGATATCTGGGTCTTCTATTCTGTTCCATTGGTCCTCCTGTCTGTTCTTATGCCAGTACCAGGCTGTTTTCAGTACTGTAGCTCTGTAGTAGAGTTTGAAGTCAGGGATTGTGAAGCCTCCAGAAGTTCTTTTGTTGCCCAGGAACAAAATTGTTTTGGCTATCCTGGGTTTTTTGCTTTTCCCAGTTGAGTGTTTCATTCATGAGGGTGTAGAAAGAGCACGCAATTCTGTGCTTGTATCTTCCTCTCAGTAGATGTATGTGTATCCTTCCCCAGTCTCCATGGCTCTCTCATAGGGAGTCCATGGCTAGCTAGCCTCAGAGTAGCCTGCTCCTATGTGCCAAGGCAGAGCAGGGCACAGTGGAGCCTGTGTCTGCCATGTAGGTGCAGTGGGTAGAGCCTGGGTGCTGGCCACTGAGCCCACTTGTGTTTCCTTTCAGGGCTCTGTTTACCTATGAAGGCAACAGCAATGACATCCGTGTGGCTGGCACAGGCGGTGAGTATGAACCCACACAGGCCCTCAGCACCAGAAGAGAAGAGAGTGAGATACACAACCACCTCCGCTGACATTTAAGCAATCACAGGAGCAGAAAGGGAATTCAGGCACACAGGTGTCTCCTTTCTCCAGCTCAGCTACAGTGACCCTTACCCCAGTTGATGTTTTGCAGACCTTTTACTGAGTTAGCTCCAGACTACTCCTGATCTGAATATGGACCAGCGTCGGGTAGAACCATTGCCAGAGCCATGTCAGCCATGACACACTGATGCGGTTCACGTTTGCTAATGAAGACATTCTTTGGCTGTCCTTGGCTGGGCCAGGACAGTGCTGCTGTCTTAAGAAGCAGCCCGCAGGGGGCTGGAGAGATGGCTCAGAGGTTAAGAGCATTGCCTGCTCTTCCAAAGGTTCTGAGTTCAATTCCCAGCAACCACATGGTGGCTCACAACCATCTGTAATGAGGTCTGGTGCCCTCTTCTGGCCTGTAGGCATACACGCAGAGAGAATATTGTATACATAATAAATAAATAAATATTTAAAAAAAAAAAAAAAAAAAAGAAGCAGCCCGCCCTCCAGCTTATGGGCAGCCCTTGGCCAGAGCACTACAAATTGAGGATGCCAGTTGTAGCTGGTGTAGGTGAAGGCCCACATATATGTTCTCTGACTCTGTCCTGCCCTGGTCTTGGGCAACTACATGCAAGGGTGTGACCCTCATCAGGAAGAGCCAGTGTGGCTGCAGATGGCTGTGAGGTCCTTGACTTGGTATTTCAAAGAAATACTGGCTCTTGGCCACCACTGGGAGAAACAGGCAAGTCAGCGGAGCCAGAAATGCCTGAGGTATGAGACAGACCTCTCAGCTGAAATCCTTGGCTCTTCCAAGCTTGAAGCTAGCATTGCTGTCCTTAGGGCCTGCCTGACCACTCTTTATTCCCTGTTCCAATTAAGTGCCTGGAACATGCTCTCTGCTCGGGCAAATGAGAGTGTGGTTTTAGTTACTATTGTTGATAGAAAAGTCCTTTTCCACTGTGAGATATTCTTGCTGATGCATCCTCTCTCTAGAATCGCCACCGATTGGTCATCTCACATGATATTGTATATGCCCGAGAGTTGCACATATCAGCAGTCGGAGCTTCTGGCTGGCACAAGGCAGGAGTCTGTTGCCCATCAGAATGCTGGCTGCCCTGGGTTCTGTGGAGCCCTATAGCTGAAATGTGTGACCCGGGAAATTTAAAGGTTGAAGCACAGTGTCCGGGAGAATGGCTTAGGGCAGCTCATCGTCCCCAACCAAGACTGTGAGAGTTTTAACTAACCGTTTATCTTTGGGATGTTCCAAAAGGTCTGACTCTGGTGGACACATAGTTTGTGACAAGGGAGCATTAGTAGGCTCTTGTCCCAGGCCTTCCTTGGTAACATTGTCATAGAGCTCTTCCATTCAGAAGTCTGGTGATGTGTAGGCACAATGACTCACACCTATAGCCCCAGCGCTCAGGAGACAGAAGCGGATGGGCAGAGCTCTGTGAGTTTGAGGCCAGCCTGGTCTATAGTTTCACGACAGCCGGGCCTATATAGAGACCTGTCTCAAAAACAAAAAAGAAAGAAGTAAAGTAAATATAGTAAAAATGGCCTTTTTAATTTATGATTTCCTTCTCAATCTTAGAGAAATGATTTTCAGAAACAAACCATTGTGAGTTTAAAAAAAGCAGGGAGATGGTGGGGTCACCTGACATGCTTGCCAGAAACACACTTCACTGAGTCCCACGAGCTCTGCTAAGTCAGCTGAGTGGGGTTGGGACCCAAGAGTCAGGTTATTTTATGTTCGTTTACTTCTTTGCTTACTATTTTGTGGTGCTGGAGATTGCACCCAGGACCTAATAGGTGCTAGCCAGGCACTGCCACTGCGCTGCACGTTCATCCTCAGGAGTCTGATTTTAAACTTGGGTCCCAGAAGGATTCTGAGGCAGGTGGGGCGAGCACTGGTGGGCAGGGGTGCAGGCTGCCTCTGAGCCTGCCTGTAACTCTACAGAGGGAGGTCTGGAGGAGCTGGTGGAGGAACTCAACAGTGGGAAGGTGATGTACGCCTTCTGCAGGGTGAAGGACCCCAACTCCGGCCTGCCCAAGTTTGTCCTCATCAACTGGGTATGTGGATTCATCGCTGATGTCGTTGGAGCAGCCCCTTGTCTCCTCTACTTTGACTCAACCTTGGGAACAGTGTTTTATTACACCACTCAGTAGGTCAATAGGACTGTATGTAGGTTAAAAATGGGGGATGATAGAGTAAACCATCCATTCATTGTGAACCAAGGAATAAATGGCTTTGCTTGGGATTCACCCCAAAAGCCCAGAAGGATTCCTGCAGAATGGAGTAGGAGTTATTACAAAAAAATCCCCGCCCTGCGATGGCTCTGATGGAAGAGAGGGCCTGCAGTTGTGTTCAGGAGCCTTGAACGTATAGTGATAGGAACTCCAACAGCATAGGTCCCCCTAGTTGGGGACCAGGAATGTTTGAGAAATGCCCCCACTTGGGAAGCCAGCAGCCTTGCTTCTCAAATTGCATCCTGAGCTCCTTGGAAAGTATAAAGACTGATCTCATCTATGTGACTCATTTGGGAGATGGCTTTGTCTGGGAGGAGGGGAGGAAGTGCCTTTTAGGAGAGATAGGGAAACTGTTGGGTCCCTGGGAATTGTGGGCCAGGAAGTGGCTTTGGAGGAGGCCTGGGTCATGCTATTTGTGCTTGTGTTACAGACAGGCGAGGGTGTGAATGATGTGCGGAAGGGAGCATGTGCCAACCACGTCAGCACCATGGCCAACTTCCTGAAGGTGAGGGCTAAGCCAAGCCCCACAAAGGGCCTTTCAAGATCCAGTACTCTAGATTCCTGAATACAGGTAAACTGGAAGGGAGCTGGAAACAGGAGCAGGACCATGGCTAATGTTCTGGCTGAGCAGCAGGATATGGGCAGAGCCACCTCTGCCTGGCAAGGGCAAGGGCAAGATAAGGGCCGCTCCAGTACTGACTCAGCTGTTTTGCTGATTGCTCTGTCTGTGGTTTAGCAGTGTTCGGCATAATGGCTCATGCCTTTAATTCCAGCACTCAGGAGGCTGAGGCAGACAAATTTTTTGGGTTTGAGACCAGCTAGGGCTACCTAGTGAGACCTTGTCTCATAAAACTAAAAAAGAAAAGAGAGAGAAAAGTTAAGCAGCAGCAGCAAGACTTGAAGGAAGAAGCTGCCGCCACCCTGCCCATGTATCCCTCTGATGCGTCCCTTTGCTGCCCATTTGTACGAGCATTCGTGTCACTCATCCCACAGCTATAGTGTCCTCCAATTTCAGAGACATTTCTATCACAATTAATTTATAATTTTGTTGGCTGACTTTTTGCATTTGCTTGGTTCCTGGCAAGGAGACTTGAGACTGATTTCTGTTTCTGCCAGCATGTCTTTAGACATACCTTAGTTCTCCCATCTGGTCTGAAAGCTTTTAATTAAGTTTTCAAATTTTTGCAGTGCTGAGAACAAACCCAGATTCTCACATGCTAGGCAAGTACTCTGCTCCCAAGTACTCGGTGAGCTTCCAATATAATAACCACTAATGAGGTCTCAGGTCAGCTACTCAGGAAGGAGACAGTTTTCATTGAATAGATGGAAGATGCTTGAGCATCTGTTGAACTGCAACAGGAACTTTGTAGCATTGACTACTGGGGAGAGCTGGCCCTTGGTGTCTCCTGACACTAGTCTTGTGTGCAGTGGTGGCCTTTGCTATACGGACAGATAGGAGTTTGGCCTGTTCTCTCCTAAGTGCAAAGCTTATATTTCAAGTGCTGCTTCTGTTGTAGGGCGCCCACGTGACCATCAATGCACGGGCCGAGGAGGATGTGGAGCCTGAGTGCATCATGGAGAAGGTTGCCAAGGCCTCTGGAGCTAACTACAGCTTCCATAGGGAAAGCACCTGCTTCCAGGATACAGGGCCGCAGGCCCCAGTGGTGAGTGCTACCCTGACATGGACTGTTCTCCATGCCTAACAGCAGGAGACCAGAAATGTAGTTTCTAGTGTCTGAGTAACAATTCCTCCTGCTTGACATCTTTAGATGGTGATCCTATGCCCTGATGGGCACCAACTCCATGGCTTGGCTATTGGAGAGCCAGCTTGTGGCAGAGGCTCTTCAACAGCTGTCCACAGCTGTGATAGTCTAATAACCCCAAGAGCTATAGTGTCAGCATGACTTAGACGGTCTGGGGAGCCGCTGTGGAGAGCTTCTGACGGCTTTATTGCGGAGCCTGAAACCACACAGGCCTGTGGCTCTGGCATCATGTGGCGCTCATGGCTGCAAACTACTTATTAGTCATACAGTTGGGATCCATGGTGATTCTTCTGGATGTTGCTAGCAGTCAGCTGTCTGAAGAGCGGCCTATTTTAGAATTGCCAGGAGTCTAGGATAAAATCCTCTCCTGTTCCCATCAGTGAAGACCAGTTTCCACCATAGACACACATGTACATGGACACACACCCTGTGCTCTCAGGGTGCCATGTCCTTGCTGGGGTGGTCTCCCTGGGCTTTTGTTTTTGTTTTTTGTTTTATTTTAAAGATGTATTTTTGTCTTTATTTTATGTGTAATGTGTCTGGGTGTTTTGGCTGTATGTATGTCTGTGTACTACATGTGTACTGGGCCTGTAGAGGCCAGAAAGGGGGCAACAACAGATCCTCTGGAACTAGAATTACAGACAGTTCCCATGAGGGTGCTGGGAACCTGGTCCTCTGCAAGAGCAGTAAGTGCTCTTAGCCCCTGAGCCATCTTTCTAGATCTTGTTTTGTTTAGTTTTTGAAATAGGGCTTTGCTCTGTAGGCCATGCTGGCCTTGAACTCAAGATCTTCTGCCTCGGCCTCCCAAGTACTGGGATTACAGGTGTGCGCTATCACACCTAGCTCCTAGACTTTTTTCTGAACATCTTGGTGTGTCTCCTTGTGAGTGGTAGTCCAGGTCCCCCTGAGCCTACCAGGTGCAGACCTAGAAGGTTTCACCTGCTTTCTAGAGCTGACAGATTCCCTTTACCCTGACCATCCACTGTGTCCTCTCTAGGGCTCCGTGTACCAGAAAACCAATGCGGTGTCTGAGATCAAGAGGGTTGGCAAAGATAGCTTCTGGGCCAAGGCTGAGGTGAGTGCTGTAATAGTGGGGGCGGGCACACTGACAGACACGCTGCTGGGCTAGCGTGAGTTAGGTCACACTGCATGATGGGCTGCACTGTCCCTTCTTTGACATGGCCCTTTGAGGGACCCAGTCCCTGGCAGGGGAGAAGCCTAAGGGACTTCTTAGGCGCACATGGCTGAGTGTGGAGCTCCCTCTGCAGAAGGAAGAGGAGAACCGCAGACTGGAGGAGAAGCGGAGGGCTGAGGAGGAGCGGCAGCGGCTGGAGGAGGAACGGCGTGAGCGAGAGCTGCAGGAGGCTGCCCGCCGTGAGCAGCGCTACCAGGAACAGCACAGATCATCTGGACCCCCGAGGTTAGCCCACATGCACTGGGGCAAGTAGTTATGGCTGTCCCCAAATGCTCACCTGTTCTGGGGCAGGAACACTGAGGGAACAGCATGAGGAATTGCTGGCAAGCCTCGGCTCGCCTAATCTCGGCCCTTCCAGCAGGACGTGTGAGCAGGAGCAAGAACTCGTTTCAAGGAACAGACAGGAATGGGTGAGTTTCAGGCATCTCGTCAACAGACCTAGGGATTTGCTAGTTTGGCTCTGTCTTAGCCACTTGGTGAAATCCTTGTTCTCGGATTGAGGCTTAGCTCAGACCTCTGCAGTCAGCCTGAGGCGCACAGAGAACCAGTGGGGGAGACCGGGACAGAAGCTTTGGGCATGGCTCGAAGCCGCGTCTTGGGAGAGGCCCTGTCAGCTCCTCATCTTCCTAGTCCCCATTCTAACCCATCCTACACACACTTAACACAGTGTTGAGGGCCTGCTTTCTGAGGTAGGGCAGTCAGGTGAGAAGCCTTTGGGTTCTCAGTCACCACTGGGGTCAAAGCATGCTTCTGTGCTTCTCCCAGGAGTCTGCTGGGCAGCAGGCCCCACACCCACGAGAGATTTTCAAGCAGAAGGAGAGGGCTATGTCCACCACCTCTCTCTCCAGCTCTCAGCCAGGTGAGACTTCCTCTGGGCCTGGCAACAAAACAGGGTGGACCGAGGGGAAGCCTAGAGTCCATGCAGGGGCCTCCAGAGTATGTTTTAAAGAGTGACAAAAGAATGAGGAGAGCCACCAGAATCCAGTGACCCTTTTGTCCTGCGTTTCTACTGCCCACAAATTCAGCACACAGCCCGAAACCCTGGGGTCTTTACTTGTCTTAGCTGGGGCCCTACTTCAGGTACACTAGGCAGGTCTGTAGAGTACAGGTGTGTTATAGCTGAAGTAATGACTTGGTATTTTCTGGGTTGTTCAGGTAAGCTGAGGAGCCCCTTCCTGCAGAAACAGCTGACTCAGCCAGAAGCCTCCTATGGCAGAGAGCCAACTCCCACTGTCTCAAGGCCCAGTGCAGGCAAGACCCTTGTAACCTTGTACAGTCCTGGGGGGAAATGATGATTGAGAGGGGGACTTTTGTAGAAAGAAGGTCACATCCTGCTGTGTCCTTTGCTATAGGTGTCTGTGAGGAGCCAGCACCTAGCAGTCTGTCTTCAGTACAGACAGAAGAAGAGCCCACATATGAAGAAACCCCAGAGCAGGACGCTCTCTATGAGGAACCGCCACTGGTGGGTTGGACATAGGTCTGAGTTTTCTGTGGCATGTTTTAGGGTACTAGGGTTGTATTGTTTTTTCTGTTTGTTTTTATTTTATGAGTGTTTGACCTGCATATATATATGTGTGTGTGGTACGTGTGGAGGCCAGAAGAAAGGATCAGATGCCCCTGGAACAGGAATTACAGTTGTGAGCTGCTGCATGGGTTCTGAGAGCCAAACTTGGATCCTCTGCAAGAGCAGCAAATGCTCTTAACTACTGAACCACCTCTCCAGTCCCTTTACTGTATTTTGAAGACAGGATCTCACTGTATAGTCTTCAACTGGAGATCCTGTTGACCTGGCCTTTCTGAGTGTGGGGATTGCCACCATCACAGCTTAGTTTTGTTTTGTTTTGTGGCATGGATGATAGAATCCAAGGCCTTGAGCATGGTAGGCAAGCAGCCTACCAGTAAGTATACTCATTTTCCTTGGAACCGTGATGTGCTGCAGGTCGTGTGTGCCAGTGTCTCTGTGCGGTTGATGATAGATGCCAAGAGCTCCTTGCAGTCCATGGCTTGAGGGATTTGTGTGCTACCTTTGAGATGAGAGCCGTGCTGCAAGTGTACCAGGCAGCAACAGCCCCTTGCCTTACAGGGCCCTCTTGTACTCGATGCCTTTGCCCCAGATCCCAGCTTAGTCTGAGCCTTGGGTGAAGGCTGAGACTGGGGTAATGCCGTCCTCCTCTCTTCCAACAGGTACAGCAGCAAGGGGCTGACTCTGTACACATCGACAACTACATGCAGGGCCAGGGCCTCAGTGGGCAGGGGCTGTGTGCCCGGGCCTTGTACGACTACCAGGCAGGTAAGATTCCCCTAGCTGACTGTCACAGGTCACAAATCCTGAGATTAGGGAACAAGAATGTGTACAGGGGCTTTCTGGGTGTTAGCTCCAGAGGATATCTGAAAGAAAAGATATGGGATGGAAGGCCCTCTGGAGTGGGAAAGCCCATGGCCTTGGAACGTCTGTCCTGAAGAGCACATGTCTCCAGTTAGCTGCCCACCATCCACCACCCACTGGCAGAATCCCTATAGCCATCCTTACTGTAGACCTTCCAGGTCTGATCAGAGAAGTGAGGCCTGGATGTTGGCTCCCAGCCTTCAGGGTTGGGGCACTGGGGAACAACCATTTAAAGGAGTGATCTGTAGGACGCTCTGCCTTGAGCGGTGGCCAGTGCAGTTACAGTCACATTGGTGCCGCCAGACTGGATGGCACTGGGCTTCCTGGGGACAGGTGAGGGGTGTGGCAAGGCACCAAGATGCCATCCCTCGGCTTCCCTTCCTGCAGCTGACGACACAGAGATCTCCTTTGACCCTGAGAACCTAATCACGGGCATCGAGGTGATTGATGAAGGCTGGTGGCGTGGCTACGGGCCTGATGGCCACTTTGGCATGTTTCCTGCCAACTACGTGGAGCTCATAGAGTGAGGGCGAGGCCTGTCTTCCTTCTCCACCCGAAGAGGAGGCCTGAGTTAATGTTTGACACACTTCCAGGAATGGAGAACAAGGCTCCCTCTGCCTTGAGTGCTGTCACCCCAGATGTAGCCGTATCCCACTGCTCCCCCAAATGCTTACCACAGCCTCCAGGACCTCCTACCAGACTTACACTTGACCCCAGTGGGAATGGCGTATTGATCCAAGCTTAACCTGTGGCCCACTCTTGGGTGACCTCTGCCCAAGGGCAGCAGCACTGAGAAGTTGGGGTCAGAGCAGGGACATCTGGGGAGCAGGGACATCTGGGGGCCCCATTCTGCATCTGCCTTTCTTTCTCTGTGTGGCTTCTCAGGAGTGGTAGCTGCAGCTGTTTCCTCGGGAATCATGAACTTAAGTCTTGACCAAAGTCGGAGTAGAACATGACGGTTTTGACAGCAGGGAGGCTTTCTTACTAGGGGCTTCCCTACCTCACTCCCTTTCTGTCCCCGGGCCTGTGTTGTGGGAAGAAGGGATGGGATGACCAAGCCCATCTCTGAGAATGTGAAAAATCAGACATGACATGTATCTTGTGGTTCACTCATGTCTGCTGGCTCCGCCCATCTGTGTCTGATAAACAATCTAAGACCTGCAGTGAGGTACACAGCTCATCTGCCCTACTTCTGATCTCACTGCTCCCATGTGGAAGAAACCCCAGCCTGGGGTCTCTATCTGCATTGTACATAAGTGTACATGTGTGTTTACACATGTGGCTGTTTAGCCTCCCATAGGAAGTACAAATGAACCTGGCATGGTGGTGTGTGCCTTTAACCCCAGCGTGTAGGAGGCAGAGGCAAGTGGATCCCCATGAATTCAAGGCCATAAGGTCAGCCTTCTCTTTTTCAGTTCCTAGACAGCCAGAGCTACATAGAGATTCAGTCTCACATAGAGATTCAGTCTCAAAAAGAGGGGATAGAGTATATAAATTAGCCGTAACTCCTATTTGAGCCTTCCTGCATTTCAGTTCTAGAAGAGGCCACTGCTGCACAGTTCCCTTCAGGAGCCTCTGCAACATGGTCCAACACTCATCTGCCTGAAGATAGTGGATGGACATACTTGACCCCAGACTTGCCCGCTGGTAGCCTGGAGCATATGTGCCTGGGGAAACCACCGACCTCATGCTGTGGTCAAACCTACTTCCTCCCTATCTTCTGCCTATTCTTTAGGACAGCAGGCCATGGAGGCCCTATAAGCTTAAACTGTTGCAGGCTTAGTCGGATAGACTTGTCCTGCCTGGGAGGTGCACTTGGCATGCCAGTTGGGAGGTCACAGGGATAGCAGAAAGCCACCCTGAAGGAAACTGGTCAAGAGTCACACTTCCTGTTTCTCATGGAGAAGCCCAGGGAACATTGCTTTTCTCCTTAATGTAACCAAGTGACTCCAGAGCTTCAGGGTCACTGCAGGGGATTGGTCACACACACAGGGTGTGCATAGTTCTGATTTAGCTCCCAATAGCCAGAGATGGGTACTGGACTTCTGCCCCCATCAATGTTGGGTTAGGGATAGCTGCAACCCTGGACCCAGGAGTCCTCATGACTGAGTTGGCAGACCAAGCCTGGCCATGCTAAACTTGGCACTGTGCAGAAGGAACTTTATTACCCACGTACACCCTCACTTGGCCTTGCCCTGGGCAGCAACAGCTTCCATGGCCTTCCGAACTGTCTCTTCATCTCCCAGGAACCTCATTGGCTTGGTAGGCTTCAGCGCCTGGTCCAGCTCATACACGATGGGGATTCCCGTGGGCAGGTTCAGGTCCATGATGGCCTGATCTGACATCCCTGGAGCAGAGGAACAGTGTTCTTAGCCCCTTCCACTCAGTTTATACAGCATGGTCTTGGTACTAGGATGCTGCCAGTTGACCCATCCGTGAGAGAAATGTGCCTAAAGGTCAAGGTGGACCTGCTTACAGAAATAGCCCAGCAGCAAGACAAGAACATCCACCATCAATAACTGTAACCTGAGTGGTGCTGTGCATGCTCTCAGCCCAGGGTGAACTGGCCAGCTAAAGAGGGTTGGAAGAGTTATTTGGTTTCTAGAGGTTCTAAATTCTGAGCAGGGAAGAAACAGGAAACTTGACCCTGCCTGCTCCAGCAGCCCCTGCCTGGAATAGCAATTCAACCTTTGCTGTTGCCATCACCCCATCCCTACCAAGCAGGGGGACCTGGGAGTGTTCCCTGGAGCACTCCCCATGTCCTTCTTTCTCAGAACCCAGTCCAGGGAGGAGAGGCAGAGGTGTCCCCTCATATTGCACATCTGTTCATTAGTACACCCACTAGCTGGAGAAATGGGTCACACCCCACTCCTTTCTTAGGATCCCAGCACCTAGTAGATTTATTGTGTCTAAGACCCAGTTGGGACCATAATTGGTGACTTCCCTATGCTCACATGGCCCCTGAGGCCAATCTGTCAACCCTTGCTCTTGAGTAGGAGTCCCTCTGCAAGCCTAAGATTGTTAAATAACGATAGCTCTGATACTCAGATTATAGCTCTACACTCGGCGTTTTGCCTTAAGAAGCTATGGGGAGGGAAACAGTGGTTCAGCTTTTTGCAGGTGGGTGTAGCCTATATCTGAGGCCAAAGAACCTCAAGTTCAAAGCCTTGGGTTCAGTGAGACTATCTTACGGGGGTTGGGTGAAGCAGGCAGCACTAGGAGAGATGCCAAGAGTTCTGTAGCAACTCAAGTGGCTTGTTCAAGCTTCAGTAACAAACCAGCATTGGGGCAGAATTCCGCCCTTGTCCCATATGGGTGCCTTAAGCCTACTCTATAATTAGCGCCTGTGGGGTGGGGTGGCTCAGCTGTGCTGTGTAGACCTAAACTCACCACCTTCGTCACAGTAGCCTAGTGCATGCTGGGAATAGAACAACGTAAAAGTATTTCTCAACTCTTAACCTCAATCTACTTTTGAAACCCTCACATACGTAAAATATCTGAAACACGTTAGGGCTGTCACCCTCGCTAGTTCCTGTCTCCCATCTTTCCTGAGGGTGAGCCTCACCTTCCAGATGCTTCACAATGCCGCGCAGGCTGTTTCCATGGGCAGCAATAAGCACTCTCTTGCCAGCCTTAATCTTGGGTGCTATCTCATCATTCCAGAAGGGCAGGGCCCGGGCAATGGTGTCCTTGAGGCTCTCACAGGTAGGCAGCTCCCCAGACTTCAAGTCTGCATAACGCCGGTCCTGGGGACGGACACATGGACACTTGTGTTTGCTCCCTGGGTAGCCCTCCCACGCAGGCTCCCAGCCTTCCAGCTTCCCAGCACCTGGCCCACCTTGCTGATGGAAGTGTAGTAGGGGTGTTTCTCGTCCATGGGGGGTGGCGGGGTGTCAAAAGAACGCCTCCAGATCTTCACCTGCTCCTCCCCGTGCTTTGCAGCTGTCTCAGCCTTATTGAGACCTGTGAGGCCCCCATAGTGCCTCTCATTGAGGCGCCAGCTACGCACTACAGGTAGCCACATTTGGTCCGTACCATCCAGGATGGTCCAAAGGGTGCGGATAGCTCGCTTCAGCACCGATGTGTAGCAGATGTCGAACTCCATTTTGGCATCTTTGATGGCACTGGCCCCCCGCTTGGCCTCCTCAGCCCCCTTCTCACTCAGTTCTGCATCAAACCAGCCACAGAAACGGTTCTCTTGGTTCCATGAGCTCTCACCATGGCGAACCATTACTAGGCGGTGAGTGGCCATCGTGGCAGGGGACACGGGAGTTCCAGGTGACAGCTACTTGCTTAGCCCTTTCAGCTTTATAACAGTTTTCCCAGCCCCCACACCAGCCCTAACTGCCAATCAGCATTCCAGGAGGTGCAGGCAGAGGCAGGCAACCAGTAGTAGAACTGGGGGTGGGGTGTAGTTCAAGGACTTAAAAATAGCCCACGTTCTGCCTAGGCTCGGATGACAAGTCCATAACCAGCTGGCCCCTGGGGTCAGCCTGGGTGGGGCTGCTGAACTGGACCAGGTGAAGGGTAGAAGGCAAGCCTGGGGCTGTTCTCCATGGAAATAATGTTCTTTGACTTTCAGGGTCTCCACCAGCCCTTTCCTGCTCAGGCAGAAAAGAAACTATTCCAAGTCCACTGCTGATGTTTAAGATAGGGCTTAACTGTGTAGCCCAAGCTGCAATCCTCCTGCTTCAGCCTCTTAACACAGTAAGATGAGCTCAAGCCTGTCTCAGGAACGAATCTCGCCTAGTGTTAAAGTAAGCCTGAGTGTGTGTGTATAGCTCACCATCCGAAGAGGTCGGTGCATACATTAATATGTGTGTCTGCAGCAGATGACTGCTTCCTGCCAAGGTGCAGGTGCCTGTCTCAGCACACATGCATTGCCTGTGTTAGTGTGCTGCAGGCACTCACTTGTTGGCGGGAGAATCCCCTCTGCCACACACACACCTGCGCTCAACTTAGTAGGGAATTACTTAGGCTGGAGGCCTTCCTCAGGCTCCTGATCACCTATCTCCCTGGCAGGGCCCTCTTCTGTCATCAACAGGCAGCCAAGCTAGGAGGGCCCTTTGGTAGACAGAGGAGCAGGAAAGGTAGCAGAAACACAGCAGGCACAAACTATGGCTTTGGGGAGGTTCAGCCTTGTGGAGGACAGCACCAGACAGAAGCATGGACTGAGAACCCCTCTTGGTTTGGTTTCCAGAACAATCAAAGGAAAAGGACTCTCCTCTCTGGGTTCTCTTGTGGAGTCTGAGCTATTATCCATGCCAGGCTTACCCTTCCAAACCGAGACCAACTCGGAAAAGAAAATAGAATTCATGGCACCTGCAAGCCCACACCTTCTAGGGACGGTACTGCACCGAGTTACAGGGGTTAATTATAGGGGTGTTCACCCCTTCTCATGGCAGGCACCCAGGGATAAGCTGACATGGGGAATGGGCAGCATGGAGTCCGGAACATCTACATTTGAGCTTGAAGGACACAGTCCCCACACCTCATCCTACCTCCCCATCTGGAAACAAGAACAGGTGGCTGGTGGGAGTCTAGGCCTTACGTGCAGGGAGCCCTCCATACTGGTCCCAGCCCACATAGAAGGCCTGTGGACCAAAGCTGACCCAAGAATCCTGACAGGCAGAGTTAGAACTTCTGCAGATCTCAGGGTTTGCAGGTGGAACCCCATCCCTCCTCGTGATACCTCATTCGGGTCTCACTTTTTGTCTCTCCTAACCCAAGACGGTTCTCTGTCCTGGCCACTTTAGGAAACCCATTGAATTAACTGTGACTGTGGCCCTGAAAGGCAGCAATGATACCATGGCTTGCCAAGTCTACTGTGACAAGTGCAGGGTGCTAGGAAGGAAGGGGTATGATGGTATAGGGAGGAGGGGAGGAACGATTGCTTTGAGGGGTGCATGAGGAAGAAGCAGCTCTCAGATAAATCAAAGGACTCGGCTGTGAGCTCTACAGGAAAAAGATGCTAGGCTGAGGTGCCAATAAAAACCAGAAAACCCTAGGGGCCTGGAGAGATGGCTCAGCAATTAAGAGCACTTTGAGAGACCCAGGTTCAATCTCCCAACACCCACTTCACAGTTCACAACTAACTGTAGCCCCATCTCCAGAGGCATCCAACAGGTCTGGTCTCAGTGGGTAGCTGCGCTAATGTGCACATTTCCCACACACAGACACACAATTAAAAATAATACAAATAAACTTAAAACATTTTAGAACCAGGTGTGGTTGTACACACCTTTAATCCTTGAGCAGGTAAGGCTGGTCAGCCAAGACTAGATGAAGGAGTGGCAGGGTCATTTGTTTTCCTTTCTTCAAAACAGGGCCTCACTATGTAGCCCTGGTTGTCCTGAAATTTGCTCTGTAGACCAGGCTGGCCTCAAACTCACAGAGATCTGCCTGCCTCTGCCTTCCGAATGCTGGGATTAAAGGCGTGCGTCACCTGGCATCATTTAAAGAATAAAACACATGGGCTTCTTCCGTCTTTGAGAGAGTTGCCAGGCTGGTTTTAAAATACAGGTCCTAAGCAGTCCCCTGCTTCCTGAGAAGCTGAGACTGCAGGGGTGCACCCACACTGGGTTTAGGACTAGAGTTAACAAAGGTGTGTAAAATGTATACTCTAAACTGTTAAAATGGCCCTGCAGGATGGCTCAGCAGGGAGAGGCTATGCTAACAAGCCTGCTGATCAGAGTCTGAGCCTCAAAATCCACATAGAAGGACAGAATGACTTCCACAAGTTGGCCTTTGGTCTCCACATGTATGTTGCAGTTAGTGTGTGTGCACACATATGCAGAGATGAACACACATACAAAATAAATGCAAATTGGAAAAAAATAAAACTGGGCTGGAGAGATGGCTCAGCTGTTGCATGCACTTGCTGTTCTTGCAGGGGGCCCAGGACTGGTTAATAAAGAATACCCACATGGTGGCTCACAATCACCTATAACTCCAGTTCCAGGAGATCTGATGCCCTCTTCTGAGTTCTGTAGGCACCAGGCACACATGTGGGACAGGGACACATACATAAATAAGCAAAGCACTCATACACATAAATCTAAAAACAAAAACTATAAAACATTATTAGAAGAAATATTTAGTATATCTAAATAGCCCCATGTTTATGGATTAGGTGTGTGATACATGTCTTTAATACCAGTAGTTAGAAGACAGAGGCAGGTAGATCTCTGTGAGTTTGAGGCCAGCCCAGTCTAAATAGTGGGTTCCAGGTCAGCCAGGGATACACAGTGAGAGCCTATCTCGAAAATAAAAATATTTATTGTTAAAGTTGGTAATTTTTGGCAAATAACCTAGACCTCCAATGCAGACTCTTATTAGAAGTCCTAGCTGACTGGTTGGCATAAACTGGGGTCTCAGAATGGCATCTTCCAAAACAATTTGAACAAAAACTTGGAGGATTTATTCTTCCCAATTTCTAACTATTTGTACAGAACTCCAGTAACAGAGACAGTGTAGTTGTGTGAGATAAACAGAGGTCCTGGAACAATGCTGAGTCCAGGAAGCCTCCCGTCACACTGTGGTTAAGTGGTTTGACAAGTGTGCCCAAAGAATCCAATGGGCAAAGAATAATCTCTTTAACCAATAGTTTGTGGACAACTGGACAGCCACATGAAAGTCACTGAAGGCAGACCCTCGCCTCAAACCTGCCTATACATTTCCTCAAACCATATTAATAATCTAAGTATGAAAGTGAAAACTAGGGATGGGGAGATAGCTCAGTTAGTAAAATGCCTGCTTCACAAGCTTGAGGACCCAAGTTTGACCCCCCAGAACCCACATGAAAAGGCAGAACATAATGGTGCCCACTTGTAATCTCAGTACTGGGGACTAGAGACATGAGGATCCTATGGGATCACTGGCCAGCCATTCTACCCTAAGCAGCAAGCCTCAGATCCCAGTGAGAGATCCTGACTCAGAAAACATGATGGCAGTACAGGAGGTGGTCCAGTGGGTAAGGACACTGGCTGTTCTTCCAGAGAACCTGGGTTAAATTCCCAGCAAGTACATAGCAGTTCACAGACATCTGTCACTACAGTCTTAGCGCATCTGACACCCTATTCTGACCTCTGAGAGCAGACGCTCATCTGTGCTCATCTCCCTCTCTCCCCTTACACACTGCAGGATCCGCTGCTCTCCCTTTCTCTCCCTTACACACTGCAGGATCCGCTGCTCTCCCTTTCTCTCCCCTTACACACTGCAGGATCCTCTGCTCTCCCTTTCTCTCCCTTACACACTGCAGGATCCGCTGCTCTCCCTTTCTCTCCCTTACACACTGCAGGATCCTCTGCTCTCACTTTCTCTCCCCTTACACACTGCAGGATCCTCTGCTCTCACTTTCTCTCCCCTTACACA
>PVIU01029953.1:0-16782 GCA_004026605.1 Ondatra zibethicus | reverse complement strand
CTTCTCAAAAATTGACCACATACTCAGTAACAAAACAAACCTCAACAAATACAAAAAAATTGGAATAACCCAATGTACCTTATCAGATCACCATGCTTTAAAACTAGAAGTCAACAGCAATACTAATTCCAGAAAGCCCACAAACACATGGAAATTAAACAGTGCTCATCTGAATCATCAATGGGTCAAAGAAGAAATAGAGAAATTAAAGACTTTCTAAACTTCAATGAAAATGACCACACAACATACCCAAATTTATGGGACACAATGAAAGCAGTGTTAAGAGGCAAGTTCATAGCACCAAATGCTTGCATAAAGAGACTAGAAAAATCCCACACTAGTGAATTAACAGAACAATTGAAAACTTTAGAACAAAAAGAAGCAAACTCACCTAAGAGAACTAGACGTCAGGAAATAATCAAATTGAGAGCTGAAATCAACAAAATAGAAACAAAGAAAACAATACAAAGAATCAATGAGACAAAGAGCTGGTTCTTTGAGAAAATCAACAAAATTGACAAACCTTTATCCAAACTAACCAAAAGGCAGAGAGAGAATATCCAAATTAACAAAATCAGAAATGAAAAGGAGGACATAACAACAGACATGGAGGAAATACAGAGGATCATCAGGTCATATTTTAAAAACCTGTACTCCACAAAATTGGAAAACTTAAAGGAAATGGACAACTTTCTGGATAAATATCACTTACCAAAATTAAATCAAGACCAGATAAGCAAATTAAACAGACCTATAACTGTTGAAGAAATAGAAACAGTCATCAAAAGTCTCCCAACCAAAAAAAGCCCAGGACCAGATGGTTTCAACTCAGAATTCTACAAGACTTTCAGAGAGGAACTAATACTAATACTCCTCAAATTATTTCACACAATAGAAACAGAGGGAACATTGCCAAGCTCTTTTTATGAGGCTACAAATACCCTGATACCCAAACCACAGAAAGACAATACTAAGAAAGAGAATTACAGACCAATCTCCCTCATGAACATTGATGCAAAAATACTAAATAAAATACTGGCAAATCGAATCCAAGAACACATCAGAATCATCATCCACCATGACCAAGTGGCTTCATCCCACAGATGCAGGGATGGTTCAACATACGAAAATCTGTCTAAGTAATCCATCATATAAACAAGCTAAAAAAATAAAAACCACATGATCATCTCATTAGATGCCGAAAAAGCTTTTGACAAAATACAACATCCCTTCATGATAAAGGTCTTGGAGAGAGCAGGGATACAAGGAACATACATAAACATAATTAAGGCAATATACAGCAAGCCAACAGCCAACATCAAACTAAATGGAGAGAAACTCCCAGCGATTCCACTGAAATCAGGAACAAGACAAGGTTGTCCACTCTCTCCATACCTATTCAATATAGTTCTTGAGGTCCTAGCTAGAGCAATAAGACACCAAAGAGAGATCAAGGGGATACAAATTGGTAAAGAAGTCAAACTGTCACTGTTTGCTGATGATATGATAGTTTACGTAAGTGATCTCAAAAATTCTACCAAGGAACTTCTACAACTCATAAACACATTTAGCAATGTAGCAGGATACAAGATTAACTCAAAAAATTCAGTAGCCCTCCTGTACACAAATGATAAAAGGACTGAGGAAAAAATCAGAGAATCAACACCCTTCACAATAGCCACAAATGGCATAAAATACCTCGGAGTAACTCTAACCAAACAAGTGGAAGACTTGTATGACAAGAACTTTAAATATCTGAAGAAAGAAATTGAAGAAGACACCAAAAATGAAAAGAGCTCCCATGCTCTTGGGTAGGCAGAATTAATATAGTAAAAATGGCAATCCTACCGAAAGCAATCTACAGATTCAACGCAATGCCCATCAAATCCCAAAGAAATTCTTCAAAGACCTCAAAAGAACAATACTCAACTTCATTTGGAAAAGCAAAAAAACCAGGATAGCCAAAACAGTCCTGTACAATAAAAGAACTTCTGGAGGCATCACAATCCCTGACTTCAAACTCTACTACAGAGCTACAGTACTGAAAACAGCCTGATACTGGCATAAGAACAGACAGGAGGACCAGTGGAACCGAATAGAAGACCCGGATATCAATCCACACATCTTTGAACACCTGATTTTTGATAAAGAAGCAAAACATATCAAATGGAAAAAAGAAAGCATATTCAACAAGTGGTGCTGGCATAACTGGATATCAAGATGTAGACAAATGAAAGTAGACCCCTATCTATCACCATGTACAAAACTCAAGTCCAAATGGATCAAAGACCTCAACATAAAGCCAGCCACACTGAACCTTATAGAAGAGAAAGTGGGAAGTACGCTTGAACGCATTGGCACAGGGAACCACTTCCTAAATAGAACCCCAGCAGCACAGACACTGAAAGAAACAATTAATAAATGGGACCTCCTGAAATTAAAAAGCTTCTGGAAAGCAAAGGACACGGTCAACAAGACAAAACAACAGCCTACAGAATGGGAAAAGATCTTCACTAATCCCACATCAGACAGAGGTCTGATCTCCAAAATATACAAGGAACTTAAGGAATTGGAGACCAAAAGAACACATTATCCAATAAAATAATGGAGCACAGACCTAAACAGAGAACTCTCAACAGAGGAATCTAAAATGGCTGAAAGACACTTAAGGAAATGTTCAACATCCTTAGTCATCAGAGAAATGCAAATCAAAACAACTCTGAGATTCCTTCTTACACCTGTAAGAATGGCCAAGATCAAAAACACTGATGACAACTTATGCTGGAGAGGTTGTGGAGAAAAGGGAACACTTCTGCATTGCTGGTGGGGATGCAAGCTGGTACAACCCCTTTGGATGTCAGTGTGGCGATTTCAGAGTATTAGGAAACAACCTTCCTCAAGACCCAGTAATACCATTTGGGTATATATCCAAAAGATGCTCAATCGTGCCACAAGGACATGTGCCCAGCTATGTTCATAGCAGCTTTATTTGCCATAGCCAGAAACTGGAAACAACCTAAATGCCCCTCGATCGAAGAATGGATAAAAAAAAAATGTGGTACATTTACACAATGGAGTGCTACATAGCAGAAAAAATAATGATAGCCTGAATTTTGCAGGAAAATGGATGGAACTAGAAAGCATTATTTTGAGTGAGGTAACCCAGACACAGAAAGACAATTATCACATTTACTCCCTCATAGGTGGTTTTTAAACATAAGGCAAAGAAAACCATCTTACAAACCACAATCCCAGAGAATTTAGACAACAATACGGACACTAAGAGAGACCTACATAGATATAATCTACGTGGGAAGTAAAAAGTATAAAACGACATGATCTCCTGAGTAAATTGGGAGCATGGGGACCTTGGGGGAGGGCTGAGGGAGGGAGGGGAGTGGCAGGGAGGGGAGCAGAGAAAAATGTAAAGCTCAATAAATATCATGGGTAAAAAAAAAAAACAAAAAACCCACAAACCAAACCAAAAAACCAAACAAAAGAAAATAAAAAAAAAAAAAAAGTGGGGCTGGAGAGATAGCTCAGAGGTTAAGAGCACTGACTGCTCTTCCAGAGGTCCTGAGTTCAATTCCCAGCAACCGCATGGTGACTAACAACCATCCGTAATGAGATCTGGTGCCCTCTTCTGGCCTGTAGGCATACATGGAAGCTGAACACTGTGTGCATAATAAATAAATAAATCTTTAAAAAAATGCTCATCAGTAATAAAAAGATTAAGGATTTATCTGTTATTTTAAAGAATTATAACATGGAAATCTTTTTACCTTTTTTTTTTTTTTTTTTTTGGTTTTTCAAGACAGGGTTTCTTTGTGGCTCTGGAGCCTGTCCTGTAACTAGCTCTTGTAGACCAGGCTGGTCTCAAACTCACAGAGATCTGCCTGCCTCTGCCTCCCGAGTGCTGGGATCAAAGGCATGTGCCACCACCGCCCTGCACCTTTTTTTGCTTTTTAAAAATTATTATTATTATTATTTTGTTTTGTTTTTTCGAGACAGGGTTTCTCTGTAGCTTGGGGCCTGTCCTGGAACTAGCTCTTGTAGACCAGGCTGGTCTTGAACTCACATAGATCTTCCTGCCTCTGCCTCCCGAGTGCTGGTATTAAAGGCGCAAGCCACCACCGCACGGCCAAAAATTAATTTTATGTTTATGCATATGGGTGTTCTGCCTACATACATATCCGTGAACTATGTTTGTACAGTGCTCACCAAGGCCAGAAGAAAGCTTAAGGTGGCAGGAGACTGGAGTTTCAGATGCTTGTGAACCAGCCAATATGGGTTTGATTCACTGCTGAGACATCTTTCCAGCCCCACAGGGATATCCTTTGAATTTTATATACAGGGACAAAAGGAAAAAAAGAAAGATAATTATATTTCCTAGCTATGAATTTTCTTTTCTCTTCCAAAACTTTAGTTTGTGCCAAAATGAACTCTTTTTAAACTCCTTTATACTGGAAGCTCAGAAGGAAAGCAATGGCCCAAGCTTCTACTCCTCGAAGAAATGTATACAAAAGCCTCAGCCAGCTCCACGCTTGATGGTGAAAGCCTGAACGCTTGGCCCTCCAGTCAGGAGCAATCCAGAAGTCTCCTCTTCCACAGTTACTCAGTACTAACCTACAAGTGCCAGCTAGTGCAATGAGGTAAGAAAAGCCGATAGAAGACACACGGATCGCAAAGCCATGAGTGGAAGTGTCCACCATTGCCCATGCAGAGCACACCGAGCAGCACACAGAATCAATATATGGAAGGAAGAAGTGAGTCTGGGAAAGTCGTAGGGTGCAATGACAACTCAGAATGCAATTGCATTTGCACATAATCCCAATAAGTGGAGAAACATTGAGAAAGTGATGTCATAGCAATAACTAGAAATTAAACACTTAAAGCATAAATGTAATAAAATATGTTCTGAATCTTTAACCTGAAATTGTCTATGTGGCAAGCAAAGGCAACTAAAAATCAGAGAGGCCCATGGTAGCCATGGATTAGAAGACAGCACAGTAAAAATATTTCCCCTTGCTGGGTGATGGTGGCACACGTCTTTAATCCCAGCACTTGGGAGGGAGAGGCAGGTGGATATCTGTGAGTTCAAGGCCAGCCTGGTCTACAAGAGCTAGTTCCAGGACAGGCTCCAAAGCTACAGAAAAACCCTGTCTTGAAAAAACCAGAAAAAAATATTTCCCCTATATTTATTTCAATTTTTATCAAAAATAACACTGAGCTTTTAAATTGAGACAAAAATATTCATAATTAAGATAGAAAAGCAAAGGTCTAAGAACCAACCACACAATTCTAAAAAAAAAAAAAAAAAAGAAGGAATTAATCCACACCATGTCACTCTTCAAGAGGGAATGGTCCCCAAAGAGGGGAGAAACTGTGATCAATTGATTGAAGAAAATAGATGAGAAAGAATCCCACACAAGTAATAAGACTGATAAGCTTTGGAGGGAACAGCTTCTCCCAAAATAGTATTGGAACAATTGAACATGCATGGTATAACAGGAATCTTTACCTGACCTTTGTATCTCATACCAAAAAAATTGCAAATAGACCATAGATATAAATGTAAAATATGAAACTATTAGTTACCATTAAAAAATAAGAAAGCTGCCGCGTGGTGGTGGAGCACCCCTTTAATCCCAGCACTCGGGAGGCAAAGGCAGGTGGATCTCTGTGAGTTCGAGGCCAGCCTGATCTACAAGAGGTAGTTCCAGGACAGGTTTCAAAACTACAGAGAAACCCTATCTTGAAAAACCAAAAAAAAAAAAAAAAAGAGAGAGAGAGAGAAAGCTAAGCAAAATATTCTCAAACCTAACCCCAAAAAGCATCCATAAAAATGCATCAGACATTGCCAAGAAGAAAAGACAGGATTCTCAAGGTGACTACCACACGTTTACAAGAGGAAGTTCCACAGTGAAGGGACAGTCCTGAGACTTCACTGTGTAGCGTCAACACTAAACAGGATATGTAACAATGTCCAACACACCACTCATACACACACTCAGATAAGGGGATGCCACTCAGAGGAAATGTGAGTAAACTAGTGATATCAATACTAACTTTATCTTGTATACTGGCAGGAATATATTATATTTACACTCATACAAGACATTACTATTTACAAAAACCAAGACCTTTTCTGAGCACGGTGATGGCTCTTTCTTGTGATTATATAATTCTTTCCAGATTAAAAATCAATGATTATGACGAAAGATTTAAGAAAAAAATAAATAAAATAAAATTGAATAAAAGCAAGTCATTACTTTCTAAAAAGGACACCTACCCGACGGTTTGTGAAGACAGAGTAGCATTCTTTCACCAGCACCATTTTGATGATCTCTGGATCCATGATAGCCAGCACAGGCTGTCGGCCATCATAAAACCTGAGGTGGGAAAACAGGTGAACTCAACCTCAGAAGCCAGAATCTGCACCTGGATACACACCTGGGACTCTAGACTCCACCCCTAAGGCTGCACTGGCCACACCCCCAGTTATATATAGCGTAGCAACATGTGCCCCTACCTCAAGTTCTAACCATAGAAGCCACTGGAGTCACGTGAAATGACGGGTAACGTGGCTAAAGCAGGGAAGAGACACTTAGGACGAAATGGCCCTTCAAAGAGGTCCTAGTTAAGAGTGAACACTAGAACATAGGTTAAGGCTAGGCAAATGTACATGGTTATTGCCAATACCATCCTTTGGTGTCTACATTTGTCAGTATCTGGGTTGGAGGTGTGCCTCAGTAGTAGAGCCCTTGTCTATCAACTGTGTAGCACTGGGTTTGACCCCCAGAGATCTCTTCTTCAAAAGCAGCAGAATTAGATAGACAGAAAATACCCATATACACTTTCAGTAAATTTAGTTTTTTTATGCTAAAGATGTTTTTAAAGTGGATATAAATGAGTTCCTAATTTGCTTTCTTACATCTCCCAGTCTGTCTCTCAAAAGCATACATTACTTTTAAGTTAATATAAAGGAGTTCTGGGTTAACTAAAAGTGAATTGGTATAGAAATGATCTTGCATTTCTGAACACACATCAGAAGGTTCTGAGCATTAGGCTCAAAGACATCGAGTCTTGGAGCCCTTGGTTCATCAATCTGGAGGGTGTCCTAGTAGGCAACAGCCCTAATGGAATTCATGCTGTTCGAATTAACAACTGTGATGTATTAGACCCTGGCAGGATCACTTCCAAAGACTTTGTCCTCTTGCAGTGAAGTGCTTCATTCTACAAGCCTACCCAATGGAAGTTTCCAGTCTACTCACCCCCATATTTTCCCATACTTTTTATAGCAGTCTATATCAAATTTCCACAAACCCCAGGGAGAGAAATAAAGTTAAATCCATTATTAGCCTGTATACAATGGAGCTTTCTCTAACTGGGGTACAACTGACTCAGTTTCTGTGAAATCAGGTTTCCTGTCCCTCACTGGTGATTAGAAGCAAGTTCTTATTAGAGACACCTGAAGGTAATGGGGGAGACCAGAAGTGTCAGGAATGGAGAGTTTAAGGCTGTTTTTGGATTTTCTCAGTGTTGGATCTATTGAAAGAACTGTCCTTACTTATGGATACCAAGCAGCTTCTCATCTGAGGGGTGTGTGTGTATGTGTGTGAGTTGTCTTTGAAATCCTAGACCACTCTGAACTGTTCCTCAAGATTCTAAAGTAAGGGAATGTTTATAAGCCTCCCAGGGCATAGACTCTTCTGTCTCCCGGTTCAGTGTTAGCTCACTTGTTTTTATTAGTATCCAAAGTAAGGGAGTGTGTATAAGCCTCCCAGGGCATAGACTGTTCTGTCTCCTCATTCAGGGTTATCCCACTTGTTTTATTAGTATGAAAGTGACAGAGTGAAGCCAGACTTGGTGGCACACACCTGTAATCCTAGCACTCAGGTAAAAGCAAGAAGATGGACAAGTTGAGGTGAGGATGAGTTGGTTACATGTTGAGACCTCATCTCAACATCTAGAGGAGTGAAAACAAAAGAGCCACAACTGGCCAAGGTGCAGAGAAGAAACTGCAGAGATTGCACTAAATGGGCTATCTCATCCGTATAACAATTCCCCTTCCCTAGGCACAGGGATCATTGTAAAAGAAGGGCAGAAAGGCCGCATGAGCCAGAGACAGAAAACGCTGCAACAAAGTGTTTCCATGGACACAACAGGGCAGTTGCACATAGGAACTCACAGTGATTGTGAAAGCATGCACAGGACCCGAGCAAGAACAAGCCAGACAAACTGCTAGCATGGAATCGAGAGAAGCGCATGAAGTCCCACCCCATCTGAGGAGCGGTTGGCAATTGGCCACTGCTGGAAGAGAAATAGTTTTTCTTAAGGGTGTGGTTCCTGATAGACCAACCACGATCCTGTGTATGGCCACACAACTTCGAGAATATAGACAGCACAAATTGGACTTCATGGGTTACAAAAAGCATATACAAACTGGGTGGGCAGGGAAGGAGGGGTGGTCCGAGGGGATCTTGGGGTGGGGAGTGAATCTGATCAAAATGCAATGCATGAAATTCTCAGAGAACTAAGGAAAATTGAGAAAACAAAAAGGGAAATCAAAAAATTAAGTGATAAAAAGAAAAGAGAGAAAAAGTGAGAGGGTGAGTGAATATGATGGGAAAATCGTGACAGAATGAGGGAATCAATGAGAGGCTCCCCTTCTACAGCAGGACAGAGCAAAGGAAACACTAGCTCTGAGTTTTCGATACAAAGGTGAGAAAGGGAAATGTTCTTCATGTCGTTAAAGCTGTGACTTAATGCAAAAGAAGGTTCAGGAAGGGAAATGTGCTGGGATGATTATGAAAAGTGTTCCCCTTTCAAGGCTTTCCTAGGCAGCCACGAGGCAACGGTGATCTCATCTAGACCTCAGGTCTGCAGTAGGCATCTAACTCTGCAACTTGAACTCTGACAGGCAACTGGAATCTTTTTTTTTAATATTTATTTATTATGTATATAGTGTTTTGTCTGTCTGTATGCTTGCTGGCCAGAAGAGGGCACCAGATCTCATTACAGATGGCTGTGAGCCACCATGTGGTTGCTGGGAATTGAACTCAAGACCTCTGGAAGAGCAGGCAGTGCTCTTAACCTCTGAGCCATCTCTCCAGCCCGCAACTGGAATCTTTGGGAAAAGAAATTCTAGCAGAGAGCAGCCCGCTCAAGGTCCTGCTAATGGCCTTCAGTTCCATTATCTGCTAGCCAGGCGCCAGCCTCTACAGACCAAGCAAGTCACAATGAATCAGGCAACATTAATGACCGATGTGGCATTTATGGTGCATTTCCAAGGGCTCTAGAGATTTGATGAAACCATCCTTCCTGTGACAATCTTGTAAAGGACTTCACCTTTGCTTAGAAAAGCAAAAATTCATTTGCCCTGTGGTATCTGAGGGCGAGAAACGAGCACCACCTTGTCTCAGTCACAGCCCAGCCACATACTGCTCACACTGGCCCTCAGGGTGCTGCCGTAGAGGAAAAGAACCAACACAGAACACCATTATTCTGTCGACCTCTGAAAGATGCCCTGGGTACTAAAGACTGTATGGAGCCAGCCATTGAAGTAACTGCAGGGGACTTAGGAGTCCCTGAGGGGTTTCTGGTAAGGGGGAATTCCCTGTAGTCAATATGCAGGCAACCTGATCAGCGGAAGCTGCAGAGCTGGCCAGCAGGAAGAAAACAAATGCTGCTCTAGAGTTGGGTGTGAAGTTTAGTCTAGTGCACACAGGCTGGCGCAGCGCTACCGTGACCAGGCATGGTTTCCCATGAGTACTGGTTAAGGACACCTGTGCCTTCCTGGAGGCTCTCCTGAGGGTGAAGTCCCGAACGCAGGGCTTTAACGTGTCTGCAGCCACTGTTTTCTAACAAAAGCAACCTTTAAAAGGATGTCAACAAGTCCTAATGAGAAGCCCGAGCACGCTCCTGGTAGAACACACAGTTTTCGGTGGTCTTACACCCCTAAACTTCCTTCAGAGGACTGGCGTTTGCATCTGTGGAAGTGAGCCATTCACGGATGCATACGAAGTTGCATCCATAAGAAGAAAAGTAAGAGCTCAAACAGTACTCACATTTCGGTAGCCCAAAACGGTGCCCAGAAAAGGCAGGGGTTTGGGTCCAGGAATGCCGAGCTTCTTAAAAACCCCATGAGAATAGGTCCCATATCTGTAAAGTAAAAGAAAACGCCAGGAACATTTCTGCGTGGTCCAACCAGCAACGGGATCCGTGCTACCTGTCCTCTGCTGTAAAATCAGCACTGAGTGGGAAATGGTTCCTGATGCTGAAAGGCAAAACGAACTTGAGTTACCCAGAGGGTAGGGTATTTCAGGTGAGGGTTCCGGTAGGATATGCATAATAGGAATTTGTGAAAAGCACGTTGGGGGATGAGGAAAAACAATAGGCATATGTATGCACAGGGGACAACCCTTACACACGTCACTCCATGCTAAGAAAAGCGAGAAGGCAAGGATAGTGAGAAAAAGTTTAAGCACCTTCCTTGATCTTGGCTCTCCTAAAACTCGGAAGGGTTGTGGTGGCCAATTGTTTATGAGTTCTCTGAATTGATGTTGGTTAGCCTAGGTGCAGACTGACAGTCAGCTACATCTTCCCAGGAGCAAGTCTTGTCAAAACCCTCTGAGCCACAATGTAAGTGTGGGAGGGAACCATAAAGCTGGGAGCTCAAAGGATCAGCAATAATGGCAGTAGCAACTGCACTACCCAAGCGTTGATTTCAACTTCTCCTCCATGTTCTCTTCGAGTGTTCCAACAGGGGAAGGAAAGGGGGGGCTGGATATCACCCCACCTCCAGTTACAGGTAGGGAGAAGCTTGGACAGCTACTCACATGTAGATGAGCACCAGGCTGGTAGTCAGCAGCACCCAGGTTTCTATGGAAAGGTTGGGGATCAGCTCCATCTCAGCTTTCCTTCAGCAGTTCCTGCTCCAAGTTTCCCTCCCAGCAGGAAGAGTCTTGAGGCGCTTCCCTGCTGTGCCCAGCTGCGATCCGAGGCCAGTCTGCAGTGTTTATGTGCTAGGAAAGGAGGAGGTGTCAGGGATGCAGCCAGTGCAAAGTCCTTTCCTGCACTGCCTGAACTCGGAGAACTGAGATGGCCTTTTCAAGTGACAGCTGTTAAAAGTTCATGTAGAATCCTGCTCTGACCTCTTTTGAGTACATATTCGAGGTGAACATTTGTTCTTCCAGAAACTCAAATAGGCCGGGCGGTGGTGGCGCATGCCTTTAATCCCAGCACTTGGGAGGATGAGGCAGGTGGATCTCTGTGAGTTCGGGGCCAGCCTGGTCTACAGAGCTAGTTCCAGGACAGGCTCCAAAGCTACACAGAGAAACCCTGTCTTGAAAAACCAAAAAGAAAAAAAGAAACTCAAATAGTTTCTGTTTCTTCTAATTTGCAGATATCTTTCATGCCCATTCTCATTCCAAAACTCATTTAAACATACTGATAAATCACATCTACATCTTTACCAGTGCAAGGCTGTCTTTTCTAGTTGATGTGTGTGCGTGTGTGTGTGTGTGTGTGTGTACAGTGTACGCAGAAGTCAACATTGGGTGTTGCCCTCTGTTACTTTCCACCTTATTTTTCTTTCTTTTTTTTCCCACCTTATTTTTCTTTCTTTTTTTTTCCACCTTATTTTTCAAGTCAGGATCTATTACTGAACCCAGAGCTTGCCACTTCAGCTAGACTGGCCCTGGGAACCACCTTTTTCTAACACATACCCTTCCTCCCATTTCTAAGGTTGTAGACATTTGCCACCAGCCCAGTGAATACGTGGGTACTAGAAATTTTAACTTGGGTCCCTTTCCCAGCAACCTTTCAGAGTCTTTTCCATAGCCCCCATATTCCTTTTCCTATAAGGTTCCTCTATGCTGTTTAGGACTAGAAATTATTCATCCAAACACAACTCAGAAAAAAATTGAGCCTGGTAGAGTGATTTCTCACCAATCACATCCAACAAGGAGACTCAGCCTGTGCTAGCTAGTTATGTCAGCTTGACACATGTAGCAGGAAGCTACTTGTTTGTTTTCCCAGCCGCCCAGACTCCCAAAATAACCACACAGAAACTATATTATTATTATTTTTTAAATATTTATTTATTTATTATGTATACAGTATTCTGTGTGTATGCCTGCAGGCCAGAAGAGGGCACCAGACCTCATTACAGATGGTTGTGCTGGGAATTGAACTCAGAACCTTTGGAAGACCAGGCAATGCTCTTAACCGCTGAGCCATCTCTCCAGCCCAAAACTATATTATTTAAATCACTGCTTGGCCAATCACTTAAGTGTATTGCTAGCTAGCTTTTACATCTAGTATTAACCCATTTCCAGTATTTTATGTTTTACCACGCAGCTCGTGGCCTACTGGCAAGGTTCCAACATACCTGTCTCTGGCTGCGCTCCATGGCTTCTCCTCGACTCTGCCTTTTTTCTCCTAGCATTCAGTTTAGTTTTCCCCACCTACCTCTGGTCTGCCCTGCTATAGGTCCAAAGTAGTTTCTTTATTAACCAATGGTAATCACAGCATACAGAGGGGAATCCCACATCACCTCCCCTCTTCTGTTTAAATAAAAAGGAAGGTTTTAACTTTAACATAGTAAAATTACATATAACAAAACAGTTAGGGCATAGTTCTCTCCAAACTGCTTTCTGTTGGGTGAAGTATTTTCTTTTGGGGGTGTTTACAGAGACCTTTAGGGGATTTTGGTCCATAAAAATCACATTAGTCTGGAATGATTCCACAGGTTCTCATCCTGTGTAGAAACAAAAGAACTTCTTTTCCAAAGCAACATATCCTTAGACTCAAATTTTGAAGTCAAGAAACTTTTAAAACATATATGTTGGCTTAGCTTATCAGTCCCCAGGATCAAATATCTCTCTGCAGTCAAAAAATTCAAAAAACAGCACAATAATATACACAATCAAGACTCTCTGTGTATATTCCATCTTTATGTGGTCTATTTTTCTTTCTCTATTACTTTTTCTACAAGTTTAATATTTATTTTATTATCTTTACTCCTTTAATCTATGACTGTCTATACTCTTTTATATTACATTTATTGTCTCTTTACTCTTTTTCTTCTCTCTCCCAAGCCTATGTACAATTTTTTAAACACACCATGTCTCGTTTAGAGTTTTTTTGTATCTGAATCTGTCCTTATTGTGTATCTGTAATTCTTTTCTGTCCAGGAGCAGTTCTTAAAATGCTAAGGCTGCTTTGCCTTTTGTTTCCACCCAGTCCAACATGGGGAGGCAGAGGTTTGTTTAGCATGAGCCATGGTCACATGTGCCCCATTTTCAGGCATACAGTAGGACTGTCACCATTAAACAAGTTGTAGCACTCTGCTCACAAACCTCATTTAAATGTTCGACCTCCTGAAAGAGCCAGAGTTCACGCTGGCAGCATGGCCCAGAAAGCCTCCATTTTAAAACCGTGTGGCTTTTTTTTCTGCTATCACTGAATCGGGAAAATGTCTCTTAAGGGAGCTATAGCACACCACCAACCAGAAAAAAAAAATGCGCTAAACTTTGTTTTTCTGTGTCTAGAGTTCCTTTTCAAGCTTTCTCAGGTTTTACATGGATATAGTCGACAACGTTGGAGCACCAATTTGTAGTAGGAAGCTGCTTGTTCATTTTCCAGCTATCCAGACTCAGGAAATAACCACACAGAAATTGTAATAATTAAATCACTGCTTGACCCATTAGCTCTAGTTTCTTTTTTCTTTCTTTTTTTTTTTTTTTTTTTAATTTGGCAGTGTGGAGATAGCTCTAGTTTCTTATTGGCTAAGTCTTACATCTTAATTTAACCCATTTCTATTAATCTGTGTAACGCCATGTGACTGTGGCTTACCAGGTAAAGTTCCATCTGGCTCCCTTGGGGCTACATGGCTTCTCTTTCACTCTGCTTCCTTCTTTCTCCCAGCATTCAATTTAGTTTTCCCACTTAGGTCTGCTCTACCCTATCATAGGCCCAAAACAGCTTCTTTATTAACCAACAGCATACAGAAGGGGATCCCACATCAGATAGGAGCTAGAATCATTGTAGAGAAGGGAGTCTCAACTGAGAAAATGGCTCCATGAAATTGGGCTGTAGGTAAGTCTGTTGGGCATTTTCTTAATTATGGCCCATTGTGGATAGGACCACTCCTGGGCAAGGGGTCCTGGCTTCTATAAGAAAGCAAGCTGGACAAGCCATGGGGAATAAGCCAGTAAGCAGCACCCTTCCATAGCTTCTGCATTAGCTCACTCTTTCAGGTTTCTGCCCTGTTTGAGTTCCTGTCTTGACTTCCTTTGATGGTGAACTGTAATATGAAAGTGTAAGCAAAATAAACCCTCTCCTCCCCAAGTTGCTTTGGTCATGGTGTTTCATCACAGCAATAGTAACCCTAAGACATCCTACTTTGAAGTACTTTGTTCCTCCCTGCAAAACTGATCAATTTCCTCTCTAAACTCTACTACTGTTGGGGGAGTCTGAGGTGCTATGCAACTGCTATAGTGACAACTGCCTTACCATTGGTGGCTGAGGGGCTTGGCAACCTTCTGGCATGAATGCTGCTGCTTGCTTCTTTTGTACCCATTGTCCTTAGATATATAGTTTTTTAGCTGAATGGGTACATATCTTGGCCAATGATTTGTCTAGCTTGCAGTCTATGATAGGGCAATTTGAGCAGTTGCTGAATACTGCCTAGAGATCCATCAGCTTCCATGCCATCCATCCATCTGTGGTCTTTCCTGTAGGGACCACTTGTCAACAGAATTCTGGTCAATCATCCTGAGCAGATACTGAGGGTGGCTGTGACAGAGGCAATTCATCTTTCCTTAGCTATTTAGGAAGTTTAACATAGCCAGGCTAGATACATAGGGCCTGTTCAACTAACTAGCCAGGATGTCTACTAGATACAAAATATCCAGCAAGGGCCTACAGATATAATTTGATTATTACCTAAACAATTCCTTGACAGTCTCACAATTTGGTAAGGAAAATACACATGGAAACTCCCAATAAAAAAGGTGTGAAGGACAATGGAGCATGAAAGAGAAGGAAGAGGCTAGAGTCATCATTTCTTCAAGACCCCAGTCCTGCAGCAGCTGGCTCATGACTGCAACAACAGCCCTAGCCCTCCTGCAAACAGACCCAGCACAGCCCTAGCCCTCCTGCAAACAGACCCAGCACAGCCCTAGCCCTCCTGAGGGCTCAGTCTCTTTGTCAGGGTGCATTTAGACTAAGTTTCGAATACATAAACTTGAGGGTATGCATTATTTAAATCGGAGAAATTGCACTTACCAAATTACAATAATGGTGTTTGGGTTTGTTTTTTTTTAAAAATTTATTTTTTTCCCTTCACCTTGGTTTCAATTAACATAAGATCATAGCCCAGGAAATTAACTGTTTATGCTTTTACCCTTAGAGACACAGGGAAAAGGCTTGGGTCGCTAAACAAGCCCCAGAGAAAGAAATTACTTTTCACCTGGGTGCAGGCGGGTACCCACCTGGACCTGAAAGGAAAGTCTCCAAAGAAATTCCCTTTAATTCAACTAGCAAGACGCCAATGCAAATCAAGCACTTCCTTCCTCTCTTGGCCAGGAGTAGGTTGGGATGGGGGTGGAGGTTACTATGGTTACCAAAGCTATATTCACAGCCACCAGGAAAAGAAGTGGAAATGCTCAGAAGTGCAACAGCACTGCTACATTTTTCTACAATTAGTAATCACAAACTTCTAGCTTAACTAGTCACACTTAAGAAATGTAGTCAGTGCACGAAAACGTCTTAGAACTTTGTATTGATTTAAAGTCCCATTCTTTTTTATTCTAGATGATTTTTTATTGTTTTTATTGAGCTATACATTTTTCTCCCTTCCCCTTCCTTCCTCCCCTCTCCCCTTTTACCTTCTCCTGTGACCCCCATGCTCCCGATTTACTCAGGAGATCTTGTCTTTTTCTCCTTCCTATGTAGATCCATGTATGTCTCTCTTAGGGTCCTCTTTGTTGTCTGGGTTCTCTGGTATTGTGAACTGTAGGCTGGTTTTTCTTTGCTTTATGCCTAAAAGTCACTTATGAGTGAATACATATTATATTTATCTTTCTGGGTCTGGGTTACCTCACTCAATATGGCTTTTTTTCTAGATCCATCCATTTTCTTGCAAATTTCAAGATATCATTATTTTTTTACTGCTCTGTAGTACTCCATTGCGTAAATGTACCACATTTTCTTTATCCATTCTTTGGTTGAGGGGCATTTAGGTTTTTTCCAGGTTCTGGCTATTACAAATAATGCTGCTATGAACATAGTTGAGCACATGTCCTTGTGATATGATTGAGCATCTATTGCTAGGTCTTGACATAGAATGTTTCCTAATTTTCTGAGCAATCACCGTACTGATTTCTAAAGCAGCTGGACAAATTTGCACTCCCACCAGTGATGGAGGAACGTTCTCCTTACCCCACATCCTCTCCAGCATAAGCCGTGATCAGTGTTTTTGATCTTGGCCATTCCATCTTGGTTTAAGATGGAATCTCAGAGTTGTTTTGATTAGCATTTCTCTGATGGCTAAGGATGTTGAGCATTTCCTTAAATGTCTTTCAACCATTTGAGATTCGCCTGCTGAGAGGTCTCTATTTAGGTCTGTACCCCATTTTTTATTGACAATTTCTTAGAAATTGCACTTACTGAATTACAATAATGGTGTTTGGTTTTTTAAATCCCCGCACATAAGAAAGCTATCAGGGTATATAACAGGCTATGGGGCACATGCTTCTGGCATTAAGACTCTAT
>PVIU01029952.1:0-16782 GCA_004026605.1 Ondatra zibethicus | reverse complement strand
AGCTGGGATTACAGGCATGCTTTACCACACCTCCCTAAGGAAATGAGTGGAACAACAGGCATCTTTGAGTCTAGCAGCCTCACTCATCATCAACCTTACATTCTCAGCTGGTCTTTACATTCACCATTCTAATGGCTGTACAATACAGCGACAACCCACAAGGAAAACAATTTGTCTTGGTATCCCACAGCTGGTTTTAGTTAAATGGGAGCACAGGACAAAAACCATGTCTGATCACAATGAAATCTCTTCAGAAATGATCTACAAATGGCCATAAACTTACCTGAGAAAAAGAACGAGGGTTGAACTCTTTTGCATTGGGATTCAATGTTGATTTCCTAACTTGCCTAGATGAGGAAAGAGAAAAACAGCCAGTGAAACCTGCATGGAATCCATGTTTTCTTCAACTCTACCACACTGGTCAGGTTTCCCAGGACTGCTGACGTAGTTAAGATAAAGGACTCTCTGTGCAGCGCTGTGGATCTCCCTCACTGACACACATCTGCTCTTCAGTCTGACAGACACTAGTGGAACAAGAACAAACAATCAACGAAACCACACCCTCAAAGGCAATCAGGAATATTTCAACTGCAAAGACAGGAACCCCATAGAAAGCACCCTTTAAAAAGGTGTCTAATGGGGTTACTATTCCACAGGACTGGGGTTCAATCCACCCATCTGTAACTACAATTCCAGAACATCTGACACCATCTTCTGGCCTCTGAAGGTACTGTGTGCATGTGGTGTTCAGATAGACATGCAAGCAAAACACTCACACAATGCTTAATACATGAATCCACAGCATTTCTAACTCCTATTTTTAAAGATAGGGCTTTCAATGCAGCCCCAGTTGGCCTCAAACTTGGGACCCACTGCCTCAGCATCCCAACTGCTGTTGCTAACAAAGCCTGTGCCACCATAATAACTTTTAACTGTGTTGAGATTGTTTGTTTTCGTGAGACAGGTTTCTCTGTAGCCTTGGAGCCTGTTCTGGAATTTCTTCTGTAGATCAGGCTAGCCTCAAACTCACAGAGATCCCTTTCTCTGCCTTCTGAGTGCTAGGATTAAAGGTATGCACCAGCACTGCCCAGCAAAGGGTTTCTTTTTCTTTTTGGTTTTTCAAGAACTAGCTCTGTAGACCATGGTGGCCTTGAACTCACAGAAATCTGACACCCATGCCCCCCTTCCCCAATGATGGGACTAAAGGTGTGTGCCACCACTGCCCAACTTGTGTCAATATTTTTTAATTACACACCTTGGGAAGAACCATTGCTCTAATAATTTATTTTAATTGCATATCAAAACTGAACAGTTAATCAACAACCTGCCATTCTAAAAGTTCAAATACAATTAGGTCGTTCACTATCCAGAACACAAAATGCCCACTAGGTCTATTAAATTGCTTTAATATGCCAGATGAATAGAATTAAGTTTTATAAAGACATGTATACTAAATAGACATTTGTTTCTGACAGAAAATGCCTTGCAAGTATGGGTACCAGTGCTATAATCCCTTTCTCACCTAGGGCAGCAAGCAGTTCTTGAGACAGCAGAGTTAGGTACAACTAGAGTCCCAAGATAGGGCTTTCCAACTTTAACTTTGAATTTCTGTCTCCACAGAAGTAGCTTTTCTCACCCCACACAGTTGGGTGCAAATTAGAATGCAAGGAATGCTAAAAATTCAATGATGGGATTCAGTGAGGATTTACTAAACCAGCTCTTAGTAACAGCTACTTTGAAAGTTCTCTGTCAGCGTGCAGACAACTATAAGTGGAAGGAGAAATCCCTTAAGTCAAGATTTACTTTGATAACGGATGTGCTAAGTCCCAGGTTACTCACTCAGTTGCGTCTTTTTTCTCTTCTCGGTCATCCTTCTCTTGCTTGCAGGCTGGACTAGAAGTCTGCACCCCTTGGGATGTGACCTCAGGCCCCCTCTTATGCTCTGTGTTACTAAGTACAGAAGGGGAGATGCTAGGGCTGTTGGTCTTGCTGCTGCCACTGGTACAGTTGCTGTTGCTGTTGTCAATGAAAGCATCCTTAGCACTTGCTTCAATTTTGTCTTTGATCAAATCTCGTGACTTTTCTCCCTCTCTATTTTTGCTTAGAAGTTGATCCATAGATTCAGATGTAGAGCTTGGCTGTAACTAAATAAAAGAAATAATTTCCTGTGAGTGTAAGCAAAGCAGTATCTGAAGAGAATGAAATGCTTTGAATAAGGCTTTTTGTTCTTATTTTCAGAAGATGGCCTTTGGGTTTTTGAGACCAGGTCTCTCTACATAGCCCTAGTTGTTCTGGATCTCACTCTGTAGATCAGGATTGCTTCATACTCAATGAGATCTGCCTTCCTCTGCCTCCTGAGTGTTGGAGGTAAAGGCCACCAAGCCTGGTTCAGAGTATGGCTTTTAAAAGGCATCAATAACAAAATGATATATAACACAACTTTAGCAACCAGAACCCAAAACTCAAGAGTTAATTATGAGCTGGGCTGAGCATAGTGACATAAACCTTTTGTTTGTTTTGTTTTTGTTTTTTAAGACAGAGTTTCTCTGTAGCTTTGGAGCCTGTCCTGGAACTAGCTCTTGTAGACCAGGCTGGCCTTGAACTCACAGAGATCTGGCCTGCCTCTGCCTCCCTAGGGCTGGTATTAAAGGTGTGTGCCACCACTGCCCCTCAGTGACATAGCACTCAGGAAGCAGAGGCACGTTTGGGAATTCTAGGCTTACACAGTGAGTTCTTGGTCTACATAGTGAATGAACTCCAGGATAGCAGGGCTATGTAGAGAGAACACGTCCCAATCCTCCAAACATATTGGCTGAGTATGGTGGCGCATGCCTATAATTACAGAACTTGAGAGGCAGGCAAATCTCTGAATTTGAGGTCAGCCTGGTGTATAGAGCAAGATCCAGGATAGTCAGAGTTATTCTGAGAAAACCATGTCTTTAAAAACAAACAAAAAGATTTATTTACTTATTTAATGTAGGGGGAGTTGTCAGAGGACAACTTCCAGAAGTCAGTTCCCTCCTCCCATCATGTGGATCCTAGAAATTGAACTGAGATCACCAGACTTGGTGGAAGGTACCTTAATCCCCTAATCCTACCCTAAAGTTTTAAAGTTTGGTCAAGGATATAAACAAACAGCAATGTAAACAAGAAAAAAACCCAAAAAACAAAAAGGAGGATAGTCAACATCATTAGCCATAAAAGCTCTGCATATCAAAACCACAGTGAGACATCACTCCATATTCATAGATGACATGGACCACAATCAAAAACATGAACTCCAGTACCTTAAAGAGGAGAAACGGCTGCCCCGCACATGGCCAGGTAACACACACCTGTGATACTGGCACTTGGAAGGCTGAGGCAGGAGACTGAGTATTTGGGGGAGCTGGTTCCTGTCTCAAAACCAAACCCAAAATAAAAATAAAAAGGATTTGCTGACTGCTGCTGATGGAGTGTACCATAGTGACAGTGCAACTGCCATGGTAAAGTGACTGGTAGCTCTACTCACTACCACAGGACACAGTGTTCTCAATCCTAAAAGATGATAGCATATGTTCATAAGAAACCACACTTCAATGTTCACGGTAGCATTTCTCATCCTTGTAAGAAAGTAAGAAAAACCCATAGCCACTGAGCATTATTCAAACAAAGCAGTGCTGTACATGCCAACATGCATTGTGTGTCTCAAACAACCAAATCATTAAATAGACTAATAAATCAGGCTGTTCTCACAAAGATTTAATACAAATATTCAAGATCACTAGCTATGAAAGAAATCGGAATTAAAACCCCATTGAGGAAATTAAGAGAGACAGATGAGTTGTTAAGAGTGTGAAGTCGGGTGGGCGGTGGTGGTGCACGCCTTTAATCCCAGCACTCGGGAGGCAGAGGCAGGCTGATCTCTGTGAGTTCGAGGCCAGCCTGGTCTACAAAGCTAGTTCCAGGACAGGCTCCAAAGCTACAGAGAAACCCTGTCTCGAAAAACCAAACAAAAAACAAAAAAAGAGTGTGAAGTCATCCTGAAGAGGACCCAGTTTAGTTGCATGCTGCACACAACACCTGTGACTTCAGTATTGAGGGACCTAAAGCCTCTGACCTCCCCCCAGTTATACACAATTAAATTAAATTTAAATTAAAGAAAAAGATTTTTGTTTGTCTAGAGTCTCAATATGCAGTTCTGGTTGTTCTGCATCTCACTTTTAGGTCAGGATAGCCTCAAATTTAGAGACCTGCCCCAGAGTGCTGAGATTAAGACATGTGCCACTAGGTCAAGCTCAAAACCAAACAAAAAACCAAGAAAATTTAAACACACACACTCTATCTTAACCCAGTCAGAAACAAACAGCAAATGCTGGTGAGGTTGTGGGAAAAGGAGAACCCTTACACTATGCTGGTGGGAACGTAAACTAGTCCAATCTCCAAGACTAAAATATAGTGGGGCTGGAGGGCTGGCTCAGTGGTTAAGAGCATCTCTGAATTTGAGGCCATCCTGGTCTAAAAGTGAGATTCAGGACAACCAGAGCTGTATGGCTCCCAGAACCCATACCAGGCAGCTCTCAACCAGCTGTAGAAGATTATCACACTCATGGCCTTTAGGGGCACCTGCATTCGTGAGTTCCAGCACACAAATACACGTACACAATTAAAAATAATAAACACCAACTGTATAGAAACTGTCAAAGGCTAAAGGTTACATTTTAAATGTAACTTGGTTTTTTTAAGCTTTGTGTGAAAGAATGAAAAAGTCACAAAAGGCTCTGGATACACCAGGAAAGTTTGACTTAGGGTAAGAAGGAATTACATTACAGGAAGACTCTTACCATAGGGGCTGGGTGTGGAGCACAGTGGTTACAGCCCTGGGTTCAATTCTCAGCACCAGTAATATGAATGAACAAGTGAATGAATTTTACACAATTACTATACTTGTTCACAAAGTGGATCTGAACTAGCTCAGGACACCAGGAGCATTATACCTTCCATGCACACCGGAAGTACTAACATGCCCTTACTTTCAACTACAAACCTAGTGAGGCAGCCACAGACAGACAACAAAGCAGTGAGCTTTAGTGTGTTGGTTTGCAATGTAAGATATTCTTTCATTTGTTACCCGTAGCCTTAAAAACAAACAAACAAACAAAAAACAAAAAAACCCCAAAACAAACAAGCAAAAAAAACTTGTGATTTTAAGTTATTGCACTTAGAACAAAGACATCTTTAAAATTGTCAAGGGACTAGTGAGATGGCTCAGTGGTTAACAATGCTTACTGCTCTTTCACAGGATCCAAGTTCAACTTCCAACACCCACATCAGGCACTTCACCATCACCTTAACCCAAGTTCCAAGTGAGGACAACCTCTTCTGGCCTCAAAGGACTCCTGAACTTACCCACCTACATACAGACAGACAGGCAGAAAGACAGACACTTGCTCTGTCTTTCTCTTAAAATAAATCCAGTGGAGCTGGGCGGTGGTAGCGTACACCTTTAAAATCCCAGCACTCGGGAGGCAGAGGCAGGCGGATCTCTGTGAGTTCGAGGCCAGCCTGGTCTACAAGAGCTAGTTCCAGGACAGGCTCCAAAGCCACAGAGAAACCCTGTCTTGAAAAACTAAAAGAAAAAAAAAAATCCAGTGGGCTGGAAAAATACATTAGCAGTTAAGAGCACTGACTGTTTTTCCAGAGGACCTGGGTTCAGTTCCCAGCAACTCTATTTCCAGGCAATCTGTTGCCTCTTCTGGTCTCCAAGGACACTAAGAATGCTCATGGCCCACATACATAATGCAAACACTCATATGCATAAAAATATTTACAAAAGTTTAATTTTCTGCACATGTGACTTAATGCTGAGTGAGTGAGTGTGTGTGTGTGCGTGCGTGTGTGTGTGTTAAAACTGTATTTAGTGAACTGGTCATATAAAAATTACTATTTTCTTTTTTTAATTCTAACCAATCAGTTGATAGGGAACTTACCCTAAAATCATTCTTAAACTTCTTTAAATCATCAATCTGTTTTCTATGTTCAGAAACAACTGGTGACATACCTGTAAAACCAAAACCTGTTAGATTCCAATTTACTTCTGACCTTAAACTTAAAATTCTGTTAGTATGGGATATTAGAAATGAGTACAGAGGTAGATGTGGCGGCACACTCCTTTAATGCCTTAAATCCCATGTGGGGTTAATAAGATAAATAAGAAATGAGAAATGAGAACAGCTCTATCATCTGAAGACTAATGGATATTTCAAATATCCATTCTGCTTGGTATCTATTAGCATGTGCATTACATATAAACAAATTTTAGAAGGAGGGCACTCAGTATGAAGTATGAAATTAGTTAGATAAACACTGTTCTATCTCTGTAATTATGCCTAAAAAATTTAACAAACTCTAACCTTTGTTTTCAACTTTTGAAAAGCTAGGTGATGTTTCATTTGCTTTAATAGTTTCCTTATTCCCTGCAGGAGAGTTCTGCCTCTGATCTTGAAGCCTGGACTCTTTAGCTAGAAAACAAGTTAAAAAAGAAAACATCATCAGACAGAAGTTAGGAAAATATCATGAGAAAACACTAAATACTTCCAATTTTCTGGTTTGGGGAAAAATAGTTTCATTTAAACAAAGGGTTCCCTGTTAGTCATCACACCAAAACTTGGTAAGCATGTTCATACAATAGGCCTGTCACACCAGAGCAAGTCAGAACCTCTGATATCAGACATTAAATAATATACATGGAACAGTAGTATCATAGACAGCTATCTTGCTTCCAAAAAAACACCACTGTATGTTCAGAAGCTCTTAATCATACAGTGTTAGAATAGGAAAGACCTTCGTTCATACCCTCAATAGATGGGGTCAGAGCTCTGTTGGATGCAGGGCTGGCAGGAGTAGGAGATGCAGCTGGAACAGGCATGGAAACTGCTTCAGTAGGAATGATACCAGCTTGGGGAGAAGCAAGCACAGGCCCACTGGGAGTGTTTCCAATACTGTTCTGCCTGGGAGACCTGGGTCTGTGAGTTTTTGGAGATAACCTTGGAACTAAAAGCAAAGAGATACTCATTAAATTCTCAGAAATCACTAATATCTAAGTACAGCTGTGGTTTTTCCCTCCTAATTAAACTTTCAAGTACTTTGAGTAAAGCTCAACACCAGAGGTCAGTGGCAAGCCACATTACACCAAGGAAAAAATTCATAGTACTAAGTTACTTGTTAAGGTGATAGAGAGATCCCTATTCTACCTGTCTCTTTCCATCACCACAGTAAGTAAAACCCCTTTGTTGATGTTGCCCAGACTATGTGCTTTTTCCTGCAACATCAAGATCCAGTGCCAGTGCTGAAGGAAATTAGGACACAAAGCCTAAAGGGTATCTAGCACAGAAAGAATGGATGACTTCAAAATAACTGTTTAATGTTTCACTGTCCATTAAAAACCTATTTACAGAGTTCAGACTCAAGGGCTTAATGAAAATGGTTCAATTTGCATCACTTTGGTGAGTGAATTCTTTGTGAAGTCACAAAAGCATCACAGAAGTGTTCACTACTCTAACTTGTCCAAATAGTGTGGAGAAAAACCCTTGTAACATGATTCTCAGTGTGTCCCTTGCAACTGTCACTCCTCTCTTACTTCGAATTAGGTTGATATTCCCAAACTCAATTCCAGACCATATCCAATTAATGCCAAAGGAGTAGAACAGCTCAAGATTCTTCTCTCGCCTACTATTTTCTTTTCAATTTTCAGTTAAGGTCAAGGGAAACAGCACAAAGAAATTTATAGGGTAATTACTACAACTGCACACTATACAGGGGTGCAGCAAAAACAAAACAAAACCAGACACTTAACAGTACTGGGCTTTTGTTTAATCTTAAAACCCTCCTTCTGGCAAAGGTCTATGGGCTAATTAAGAAAAGTAAAGACAGAGAGAAGAGCAGGCACAGGCTCTAGCTCTGCAGTCCTGGGAGGAAAACACTATGGACTGACCAACACAGTCATGGTGTAGGAGGTCCTTCTGCATTTGTGTTGCTTTCATTGGTTAAATAAGAAACTACCTTGGCCTTTTGATAGGGCAGAACTTAGATAGGCGGGGAAAAGAGAACAGAATGCTGGGAAGAAGGCAATGTGGCAGACGTCATGTTTCTCCTGCCTGAGATGGACGCTGGTTAGACTCATGCCAGTAAGCCACAGTCAAGTGGCGATACACATTAATGGAAATGGGTTAATCAAGATGTGAGAGTTAGCCAATTAAGAGGCTAGAGATAATGGGCCATGGAAGGGTTTTAAATGAATACAGTTTCTGTGTAATTATTTTGGGGGTTAAGCTAGCTGGGCACCGGGAACGCAGCCTACTCCTCCTACTACACAGTCAAAGCAGTCTGGGCCTAACTACATCTGCTGCTCAAATGACCCTGATCATTATAGCTACTGACAGTAAGCCTCTTCTCAGGCTACTCATAAAAGATGAACTTCCTGCTGTGTAAACTAGTCCTTGAAGATCACCAGGTGAGTATCTGCCTATCCCACATGCAGATGCCATGGAAACATGCTGCAAATTGAATACAAGGACAGAGCTGCAGAATGATGGGACAGTTCCTTCAACTAGTGTCATGAACATCTGTGATACTTTATAACCGGCAACTCCTACTTATGCCACCATATTTAATGCGACTCTGTACTTCTTTTCAAATCTTCCGCTCAGCTCTACTGTACACAGACTATAATGACAGAACTCATCACTGTCAGGAATCATATCGACAGTGTCATACCTACCCCCACTCACAACTGAGGACCACGTTCCCCCTGCAGGACTGGTCCTTGCCACTGGAGGAGCAGTTGCTTCACTTGGGGGGTTGTGGGATACAAATTCTAGGCCGCTAGACATGGAGCCTCTCCCAGCAGAGACTCTGTGATTCCGAGGGTGCCGCTGTGCCTTTGGAGACATCCTTGGAGGGCCTGAGGAAGACACGATGGACATCGTGTAAGTCCTACAGTGTTCACCTTACTGCTTTTTTGCTAAATATAGACATATACTCTTACTTCCCTAACAGATTTTCATTGTTTAAAAAAATGAAAATATGAAATAAAATAAACCACACTGTTCTGATTTTTGGACACACTAAAAATTACTTTGTAGGATGTCAATTATCTAAGTACATTTTATTTCTCCCTTTTAAGGTTTATTTTTACTTTTAACTATGTTGTGTATATGTCTATGTGAGGGTATGTGTACACCGAGTTCAGGTGTTGAGCCACCTGATAAGGGTGCTGGGAACTGAACTTAGGGTCTCTGGAAAAGCAGAAGCTCTCTAATAGCTGACCCATCTTTCCAGCCTTATTTTCCCTTTATTTTTAAAGCAAGGGGGAAATAAAGTTGATTGGTGGTGATAAACCAAACAATACAGCATAACACTGTATTAACTACATTTTGTATATAAAAATAACTTATAATAAAGTTTTAATAGGAATTACAGCTGCATGGTAAGATATTCTTACTTTACCATTCTACATGATTTTACTACATTCAAAATGAGACAAAAAAATTGGTTTTACAGTGCTAGGGACCCCATCCTTGTTAGGCTAGCATTCTATCTCTGAGTCCTTTAGGGTCCCGGGGTAGGGGTAGTTTTAAAAACAGAAACCTCAGTTCTCTTATCTCTCTTTTGTTATGACCATCAAGTTTACAAATCATGGCTGCCATGTGAGACCTGAAGAAGGACATCTAGCAGAAATTTGCACTATGTGAACTGTTGAGAAACCATCACTGATTCAGCCAGTCATCAGGGACGGTTGTGTCTATAGCCATCAGTGGTGTAGTACTAAGCCGTCGAGTAAAAACACAAGCCCAGAACTACCTTTCTTAAGTGCAGTTAACACATGCTCTCTCTGTTTGTGTTCTTAGTGGGAACATAGTCAGACATGATCTCTGAGAAAATGCCAAGACTTTATTTTTTAAACTTTATTATTATTTTTATATATGGTATGGAGGGGGGCTTGTATTGCCCTGGCGTGTGTAAAAAGTCAACTTTGTGGAGTCAGTTCTCTCTTTCCATATTTACATGAGTTCCAGAGACCACATTTAGGTCATCAGGCTTGCATGGCAAGGACTTTTAGCCAGAGCCACCTCACCAGCCTACTGTTAGGGCTTTCAACTGGAAGTACCAGCACCCCAAAACAATGTAGAACATTCTTTGTGGGCAAACCAGGAGCAGCCCTCCCATCTGAATACAATGCGCTGCTCAAGGTTCACTTGGGCTCACATTCTCATGAAATAAATTGAACACCTTTACCCCAATGGTCTGCAGTAGGGCTCTATGCTGGGGCTAGGGACCACTAAGAGAAGCACACATTAAAAGTCATTGAAATTTGCCTTTGAACATTACAATCTTCAGTCATAAAGATCCATTCTGCCTGGGTGAGTATAGTTTACTCTAAGCAGCTTCTTCAGGAAACTTTATCATAGTCTTAATTAGCTATATTTATCATGACTTTACCAACATTAACAGAAACATTTTGAACAAAGGACATTGTCATTTAGAACAAAGGATTTTTTAACTTACGAACAGCATTAAAACAGAATGCTACCTTTTTGGGGCAGGATATGGGGGTGGCTGGTACAGGGTCTCACCACATATATAGTCCTGACTTGCTCAGAACTAATTAAAAGCTAAACTGGCAATCCTCTTGCCTATGTCCCCAGCACTGGGATTACAGGCATGTGCCACCATTCAAAGTATATGAATTCAGCATCAAATACAAATAATTTTGACAAGAGCAAAGTAGACAAAAAAAGGTCTCAAATTTATACCTGTCTTTTAATTAATAAATTTTAAAGGCCTCCCCCTAGTTAAAGTAGCCGTTCACTATAGTGATAGTATAAAAACTAATTTAAAAATAAATATTCAACTAAATTTACAGTTCCTCAGGCACCCTAAAAACTACTGTTACCTGAAGGTAGACATGCAAAGTCACTATAAGGGATATCATGGATCACAAAGGACCCCAAAATAGCACTCCTGCCTTTGGCCAACAGGAAGGTTCACTGGCACCATGGCCAAGGAGCTGGAATGTGGCAGGGTTCTATCCACCCATGCCCGGAAGCGGCAAGTGTATCACAGCCTCTGTTCATCACTGTTACTGTGCTGGGGCTGTGATCTTCCTGGGCTGCAAAGGAGCATCATTTACAGACAGGTCAGACCTCATCTTTACATCCAGGACAATGAAGAGCTTTACACACAGCACTTATCAAGGTTTACTCTACTGAACAAAAGGTTAATAGAAATAGTTTTAATAAACTAAAGTTAAAACACAGAAATTATAAGTTAATAAATAATGAAGAGGAAACTATTTTGTAATCATAAACTCACGAAGGAGTTAAACAAAGACAAACAAAAAACATGAACAAATCGTGGTATTGTACCTTCTGAAGACATGCGTTTAGGCACAGTAGAGACAGGAGCTGGAGAACCATGAGCAGAGGGGTGAGACGGGGGTCTGGATGGCCTCGAGGGGGGCCTGGAGGGCGGCCGTGTAGGGGTGGCTGCCCGAGGTGGAAGAGAGTTGGGACCTGACTGGTAGCGAGAAGGTGGGCGAGAGGAAGGAGATGGGCAAGGCGATGGCCAGGGAACACCTGACAGAACAAATGATATGAAGGAAAGTATAAAAACTAAAGAAAAAAATGAGGGAAAAAGTAAACAGAAAAAAAAGTAAAATGACAAAAATGATTTCTTGTACATTTTAACCCTTTGAGGACAGTCATTTGATTTGTGATAAGTTTTAGCATAACTTAACTGACACAAATTCACATTTTACTTTAACCTCCTTAAAATTCAGTCTGTTTAAATGAATCCACGTTCCCAAAGGGTTAATTAGGATCTACACATACTACTGAAGAAGACAGTTAGGACTCTGCCTAGTAGCCCCAGTTCTTCAGCCACTGTCAGCCATCACTTGTGAAGACAATGTCACACACACAGATAATTTCCCTCAATAAACACAGTAACTCCTGCTCAGGAAGGCCATCTGCTTTACTGGTTTTAGCTCTGAACAATAAAAAGAAATAGCAGCTACTGAATCTAATGTAAAAAGCCATTTTCTTATGTTCACCTGAGATTTTCATAAGTTCTACATTTGAACCTAAGTGTCAGTTTCAAAGCTTATTAACCAAGTCCCATTTAGGTAGAAATAAAACCTTCTACTGTTTTCTAGAATGCTGGAATAACAGCACTGGGTACTTTTGTAAAACAAATCTTATTTCAACACACTAGAAAGGGCACCATGTATTTACAGCCTGCTATACCAATGCAAACTGTAAACTGCAGGGCACAGGCCAGGCACTGTGTGGTCCTCTTCCTGGTGCTTAGCTCCAGGGGGCTCCACACACTTGTGTATCACACATTTTTCAGCCCCCTTCAAATTTTTAACTTGAAAAATCTGTTCATAAACAACTGAAAATTTTTACTTGGTGAGCAAAGAAATTTCCACCATTACTAGGTAGAGAAAAATACTCAAGAGGGTTTGCTTGGAGAGGAATTCAGAAGATAAAATTAGAAAGTTAGCGTGCCTTTTTTTCACACATCTGAAATTCCTCTCCTCCCTTCCTTTCTTTACGATGAGGTCACACATGACCCAGACTGGCCTCAAACTCCCTCTATAGCCTAGACTGGCCTGACTGCTCATCCCTCTGCCTCAGGTGTGAGTCTCCTCATCCAGCCTGCACCGTTCTAACCTTCAACACCTGAAACTGGCTGTCCATTCTTTCCCCGAGTAACAACAAACTACTGCTGTCAATTACCCTATTTCCATATAATTCATCTCTGCTACTCAGTCTACCAGATGCCTAGTAACACCTATAATCTGTACTCACCCGACAGAAGACACTACAAAAAGTGCCTTCCTACTAAAGGTCCAAACTGCTGCACTCTAACACCTTCCCTCAGAAACCAAAGGTTCTGTGCTGTATTTTCCCCACAATTCTCTCATGATTTTATTCACGCGACTCTTGCTCATGTCTGATACTATAAACTACCCTAAGTTCTCCCTTGAAGTAAACAGAATGGAAATCCATCATAGTTAATAAAAATGAATCTGCATTTACTGGGGTGTCTTCCACATGAACTATGCCTACAGTTTTATTAACCACAGTTTTTAAAATTGAGAACCTCCTCAAGACCTTCCAATTTGTATTTGGAGTGTTTTTAGACCAAATGAGTATGAGAGAGATGCAACAGCTAAGGGCCATATTGTCCCTCTAAATGTGCCAAGGACATATATGATGTTATACTATCTGATAGCCACAAAACAAAACTAAGTTATACATAATAAAAACTACTCCACAAAATCCAAATATGGCATGCACACTCCTATCCACTATGTAAACTCTTAAAATATTTAGATATCTCTATATTTGATCAATAATATTAACAAATCTGGTCAAAATACTTGCCTCCATTAACTACTCTTTGGTCTGAACCAGAGTTCGGGTTGAAATCAGAAGTATGAGAAGCAGCTCTTGATGGCATGGAGCCTGGTCCAGGTTGGCCCATCCGTGGTGAGCTCTGTCTCCCGCTTCCCCAGGATATGACTTCTCTGTTTCTTTGTCCAGGAGGAATATATTTACTTTCCCTGGAAATAAGAGACCCTATAAGTCATTTATGCTAAAAAGTATGGGGTTAACAAAATACACTTAAGTTCCAAAGCTACAGAGAAACCCTGACTTGAAAAACCAAAAAAGAAAAAAAGAAGAAAAAAAAGAAAAACCAAAAAAGAAACAAAACAAAAAATACACGTAAAGGTACACTAGAGAGAGGAGCCGCCACCACACTGCCTCACAGCTCTGGGTTGCCTCTCACCAGCAGCTTAACTTTCACTTCCCTGACACTCCATGATGATTAGAAAAGTCAAACCTCAGCTGTGAAACCTTGAAGACAGGATGCAGCTCGTGTTTTACCCACAATGTGGCAGATAGTCAACAACATGTTTATGAATAAATGAGAGACACACAAGCCCCGCAAATGCACAAAACCACTGAGTCATCATTTCTCTCCTCAAGTTCACGTCACTCTGTTTCTAGCTCACGTGCTCTCAGAACAACCATCAGAAAAGCTGAATTTCCAAGTAAGGCTCAAGCCTTCTCACAGTGAGTCAGTTAACCACTTTCTCTCAGCTGTACACTGTCAAACAGAAAGGGCTCTCTGACTCAGAGCATGTTTTTTCCGCACAGTTACCTACAAGTCACTCTTCAAATATGGCATACAAGTACTTCTGCCACCTGTACCATGGCATCCAAAATACTGTCCCTGCGTTCTTAGCTTCCACCTCAAGAGGGCAGACTCTCTTACAGGCTCATGTTTCTGCAGAGGTGAAAAAAATTCCCACACTGCAAGTGGCAAACAGGCCTCATTATCTTATCAAAAATGTCACCTCCTGGTGAGGCTCTGGAACTACACAGGAATTCTAGTGCATTCTCACTCCAGATGTCCCTAGTACTCTGAACAGACTTTTACCCTGCAAACCAGAGTGCAGTGCCACCAGGTCCCTCTGACCCTTGTTTTGTTTTTTTTTTTATTTTTTTTAAAATTTTTTTTTCCCATACATTGTTTTGTTTTATTTTTTCCATTCAAGAACATAATTAAAGATAAAAAAAAAATTTTTTCCTTTCTTCCCCTTCTCCCGGTCCCCTCCCACTACCCCCCACCCCTCCTCCCTCCCCCTTCTTCCTTGAAAGAGGGCATGATGCCCTGCCCTGTTGGAAGTCCAAGGCCCACCCCCATCCCTCCTGGCCTAGGAAGGAGCTCCTCAGTGTCTGGGTTGGGTCCTCTTATATTCGACACTTGACTCCAGAGAGCTGCATCCCCAAAAATAATATCAAGATGACCATGACCTTTTCTCTAAAAGAATCTTACGCCAAACCCATCAGCATTTTCTACCTAAGCTTCATGAAAGAAGAAACAGTTGGACTATACATCTTCTCATACAGTCCATGAATGTGACTAAACCACTGCATTGGGGTTTTCTTTAAATACCTAGTGTTTGTGCCATGCCCCTCGCGCTCACTGCAGTTTCTCTGGACTGCTGTGTATTTTTCTTCCTCGCTTCTGTCGTCATTCTCAAGGGCCACACGAGCTTTGTACTGAGCACTGGATTCGATTTCCTCTGCTAACTGGTTTGCCCTTGCCTCCCGTTTTAGAAACTCTTCTGAGTTATCCCTTTCTAAGGGAACCCTAAACACAAAGAAAAGAAGACATGAGTAATCATTTCAATGTCATACTTCTGTTATGGATCATATACAACTATTAAGAAAGTTTAGAGAATGGGGTCACCAGAGACACTGTCAAAGTAAGGGGGCTTGTTATCATAAATCAAAATATGCATTTTTTGTTACATAGAACATTTACTATTTCAAGAAATAGTTCGTGCAAACCCTATCCCTGTAAATTTAACTTTTTTACAAATTAAAAAGACAAAATGTATTTTCACGAGAAAACAAGGTATAGGAGGAAAAAGACATTTATCCCTTGTTTTAATTTGAGTTTTTCACTCTAAATAGTTAACAAAAACAAATGTCACATTTTTTACTTATTCATTCATTTGGTTTTTTTGGGACAGGGTTTCTCTGTGTAGCCCTGGCCAAGCTGGAACTCACTGTGTAGACCAGGATGGCCTCAAACTCAGAGATCCACCTGCCTTTCTCCTGAGTGCTGGGACTAAAGGTGTGTGCCACCAGCAACAGCATTTTTTGGTTTTGTTTTGATGTGTAATGTAAAATAAAACAGAAATATTTATTCAATAATATAACTTAAGCCAATGAAGACAAATTAGCTAAAATAAAAGAGAACTTTGTGAACTTACGTATATGAAGATAAACTGCTATCGTATGTGGACACTACCCCGTAATTCTCTTCATTATATCGAAACATATCATTGGGATCCCATCCATTAGACTAGAAGGAAAATGAAAATCACTTTTCAAAATGTAACTTTTAATTCCGGCTACAACCAATTTTTGCAAAAACATGTAACAAACTGTACTGGCTGGACCAAACCCCACCCTTCTTCCACAAAGGCCAAACTTGCCTTTAGAAATCTTTTAAAAGGCAAATGGGATAATGCCACACAAGCTAAGTTTTAGAACTGTTTGCCATGAACAGTGGCAGGAGGGATCTCAGCAACAGCTATGGGCTCCACACACCTATCTTCCAACCTCAATACTGTTACCCTTCATCAGTGAAGGAGGGAACTGCCACTCTCAAAACATGGGCTGCATTCTTCAACCTGTAAGAACTGGGCAAATACAGAAGACTCTCCAGAGACAAGTATCAATAGATTACTTGCCACACACTTTCTCACTGTCCAATTCTCCTTTGAAATCCTGATAAGCTAAAGCTGGAGAGGTGGCTCTGTGGTCAAGAACACACATTGCAGCCGGGCGGTGGTGGTGCACGTCTTTAATCCCAGCACTCAGGAGGCAGAGGCAGGTGGATCTCCGTGAGTTCGAGCCCAGCCTGGTCTACAAGAGCTAGTTCCAGGACAGGCTCCAAAGCCACAGAGAAACCCTGTCTCGAAAAAAAAAAAAAAAACAAAAACAAAACCACCTCTGCAAAGGGGAGAAGTGGGCTTAGTCAGTCCTTCCACAAAGCCAGAGAAAAGAAAATCAAATTTGTAGGAGGAATAGATGGTAGTTGTAGTTACTCTAAACTATTTGCTCACAGATTCAACGCAATGCCCATCAAAATCCCAACAAAATTCTTCAAAGACCTTGAAAGAAAGGTACTCAACTTCATTTGGAAAAGCAAAAG
>PVIU01029951.1:0-16773 GCA_004026605.1 Ondatra zibethicus | reverse complement strand
ATGTGGCTGATACTGTGGTCACCCTCTGAAATGATATCATCCACATCTATGTCTTGATTTTTCTCCACATAAATTATAAAGAAAGGAACTTCTTCAGAAACGAGTTTGTGATTTCTTTAGTGACGTGTCTGAACACAACTCTCCAGCTCCTGGTCTACCGACATACTGAGGGATAGGAGATAGGAAAACCTATCCATAGCTCACACAGGTATATACATTCATAAAATAGCATAACGATTAGAGATCATTCTGCTGACTCTTCCAATTAATAATGAAGAGACAGAAAACAAATTAATATTTTACAAAAATAACAAAGTTGGACACTTTTCCTTGGGTAGGAGGGTGATAGCAATAATATCTTAGTTTTTAAAAAGCTCTTACATATCTAATGTAATTAATCTAATGTATACTTGTACTGTGTACATAATTTGAGTTCTTTCAGTTTTATCTATTTATTATCATTAAATAATATAAAAACTTGAATATAGAGGGGAAAGGATTATCTATCAAACAACAGTTGAATATCATGATTGAACTGAGAGAAGATAGCATGACTGTAAGGGATGATGACTGTAGTTCACAAGTGTTGGAGAGTCCTGAAGAGATGGAGGAGTGAGTATGGAAGGGCCATGGATGAGAAACAAAACACAGAAGTTATTGGAAGCTGGTCAGGTACCAATATAAGAATCATAGTGACATTTAGAGTGGAAAATGTCAATCCACACTTACACACCCCAACTTTCTTAAAGAGGAAGATGCATGATGTTTCAGCAGGAGTTGTTATGAACTGAGACAGCAAAGCTTATTCCTAAAGGTAAGGTGCAAGTTTTCTGAAACATCGTGATACCTGCAGGCTTTTTGGATTATCCCCAAGAGACTATGAATTCCATCAGGTTTAAGCAACTGTGATACATGACATTATATTAGTGAGCAACTACTGATCGAAAGAAACGAAAAAGCAAGACTCTTCCCAAGACATCATGAAGGACACTCTAATAGAAAGAGAGGTCTACTTAGAGGACAACAACCATATTGAATCTGGAGACACATGAAGTTCTTGGGACTTACTTGAAACTCCTTCATAGTTTATTGCTCTTCCTTTTCATCTTCCAATCATCTCTTCCAATGCAAAGTTAATCTCTAGATATTGTTAATAAAGGATATAATATTTAAAAACCTAAATAATAAAAATAAAGTTTATCAAATGCTAATTAACAATGGCAAAATGCACACTTAAACTCACAGAATCAAAACATAAAACTTGGAAAATCAAATATTATAGCTAATATAATAAAGATTTACCAAAAGAGACTTATTTCGAAATACAGTAATTTGGAGAATGAGGACCTTATTGGAGTCTTTTGTCAAAATTTCAACAGACACATCAACATTAGTTTGTGAAATTAAATATTTTGCTGCTCATAACATTTAATTTTAAGTCATCTGATACATACACTAGCCCCATTGACTTTTGTAAGTAACTTCTTATTGCTGTTCTAGTAATGTAGAAAATTCTCAATAAAAAAATTCTCTTTCTGTGTAAATTAAATGTGCCTTAAATTTAATGCCACAATATAGAATAAAATCTAGCAACTATTTCAAATTTCTGAGGGAAAGTTAATGCTAACTATCAAGTCATTATTCATATAAATCATTAATCAATTTGAGATTAGTATGAAGATGTAACCAAGTCTGACAGTTCTGAAAGTATTACCATGTCATTCTTTGTGATGATTATGAAAAACAAAATAAGATTCTTATTTAGAGAGCATCAAGAAAAGAATAATAGAAGAAGCCTCCCAAGGACAGAAGATTAAAGGAGCACTTCCTTATATAAAAATAACTCTGTCCCATTATAACAGAGGATACATGTTTATCATTCAGTCATAACATTTCACATTGTTGATTTATACTCATGAAGAGATTTTTGTCAGATTATGGGAAAATATTTTATCACTATAACATTGTTAGTATAATATTATGATTTTTTGTATTTTCATGACACTGTAGATGATAATTTGTTAAACACTGCAACATAAATAAAAATCAATAAAGCAAATAAAATGGCAAATAAAATATTCAGTAATTATTCACACGAGATTTAAAAGAAGTTGTTATCACTGGAGGACCCAAATTAATAGTGTTGTTATTAAATAAACATAGAGAATAGCAAATTTAAGATGAACTGCAGTTACAGATAAAGTTTTTATGGCATAGTTGACCTGATGTATCTTAACACAGACATAAGATTTGCCATGGTAACAATGAGAGGGGAGAGAAGCCGGAATTCAGGGAAGAGTGCATGTAGGAAGAGGTTCATGGTGAAAGTATTACTGGATTCTCTGTGAGCCAAATGTTAAGAATGGACACAAAAATGATTTATACCAGTGTGTACAGTCCTATGGATTGTAAAGACATTAGCAGCAGTTGTTTTGCTCATAGGATGATGGGTACACTAGTCACAATAAAGCTGAAATATTAAGATTTGACTAAAAATGATTCACTCTAAATTTATTCATATACACTATTAACTGAATGCTACTCATGGCCCAGTTAATGAACTAGGTAGTTGAGATGTATATGTTCATCTTTGAAGGTGTTACAAACTCTTGAAAAGAAGGTTCTATTATAGACATGTGCACTAAAATACAATGGAGTCATTTTTAAGGTGAGTCAAAAGGGTAACCTGGGGACAGATCCTAGGATACATTCATAACATAAAATCAAACTTCACTGTAGTGATCAAATTTCCACCTCAAATTTAAGAAATTTTATGTGACAGAAACCTGAAGAGACACTGTATAAAAATGAAGAGAAACATAGTAATAAAATAATATATAAAAATAATGGTTTTGCCTCCTCCCACTATCCCGTCCCTATTGTGCTGGACTGTGTTCCCTCAGAACTGCTAGTCAATGCTTCTTCCTCCATGATGATGCTTTGCCAGGTATTCAATCTTATTTAGGAGAAAAGTAACTGGTAGAAATTATTTAGTAATTTTTTAAAAAGTAAAAAGTGAATCAAGGTCAGGCACTATGCTACCTTTTAAACAGAACTACAAAAAATGGCATTGTTTTTACCAGCCTTCAACATAGATGGCCGCTCTCTTCAACACCCTACTATAGGTTGTCTCGAATGAAACCCAGCCGCTCCAAACAAAATAAGCATGACTAGCTTGAATATTCTTCCAGTGATCTCTCTTCATCAAAGCCTCATGTACAACACGCTCGACATAGGATGATCCACACTGTGAGGAGATGCAGTGCATAGTCAGCCACCTTGGAAAGCACACAATAGAAGGCACCGAGTCTCTACATCTACATGAAGGGGGATTCTGCAGTTTTGTGGTAGTGTTCAGAGAATAACCAGAATCAGACTGTAGATTTACTAAGAACATTAAACTTAGTGTAGAAATTATTTTTTTCTCTGCAACTGGAAGATGGAGCTTAGGAATTATATCAATGGTCTTATTTCCCAAGTTGGAAATTAATAAACCTCTAATGTGTGTTATCTTCTCTATCTCTAACCAAACCTCTACAAGAGAGTTTTAATAGATTACAAAATTATTTGTTAAACTGTCTAATAACTATTATAGTTATATGTCTTTATTATGATATTTTAGATTTATATTTAATAATGCTAAAACACACATAATATGAGATCTGTATTCAATGAATTTTAAGTGTAAAGCATAATGTCAGTTCTCAGTATGGCGCTGTATGGATTTCCAGAATCTGTTCTTAATTTGTATGAAATGGAACATTCTCTATGTTTCTCCCAATAAGAGAATTTGGCCATCACAGTTCTAATTTTTCACTAATTAATTTATTATTTTAGATGGCTGACCAATGACTTACTCCAAGTGTTACAAGGAACACATTTTGCTTTTTCTAATGTGCTGTATTGTCCTTAATTCTTGATGTGCATCCTCATAGTGTTAAAAACATTGCTTCTGTAGCTAATACATGGAGAGATTTAATAATGAAAGAATATTAAATTCTATCAGATATTCTCTTCATCTATATAAATGATCTTTTCCTCCATTATTCTGTTCCTGTGTTTCATGCACTGGTTCATGCTGTGGAATAATCCTACTGTACACTGTAAATATGTATTATTTTCATTGATTAATAAACAGTTGATTGTCTGGCAGCCAGGCAGGAAGTATAGGAAGGACTGTCAAATAGAATGTTGGGAAGATGAAGGGCAGAGTCAGAGGAGTCACCAGGAGAAACAGAGGGAACAAGACATGTTAATGTAGTAGGGAGGAGAGGGCTTCAAGCCTCTGTGTTGGTTATTTAGCACCTGGTGGGCAGGAAAGAAACTTCTGCCAACAGGTTCACATGTTCTCAGTCATCCCTGGAGAAATCTACCTAACTATCTTATATGATGATTGTGGTTCTCCAGTGTTCTGCTGAAATTTCTGGTCTTGGTGTTGAAGTAAGCTTGGCTCGCAGAACTGGTTTAAAGAAGTTTCTTCTAAAAGTATATATAAGTTTGAACAAAATTGTTCCTAAAAATGGCAGTAACTTCAGTAGCTAAACAACCAGTTTTCTCCCCATCTGGAATGACTGTCTATATAGCTGGCCTTGCACAGGAACAGTGCATTAAACTACAGCTGATGGAAGTAATCATTAACATTTTTGCACTGAATGTAGAGGATAACATTTTGAGCCCTTTATCCTATGTTCCAGCTTGAACATATTTCCTGTTCCCTTTTCCTCAATGTTTTTAAGAGTAGCTTTTATATATTCATGTTCACATTTTATTTTCAACCACAGTTTGCATATTTTTTTGCCTTCTTTTTCCATCTATGTATGGCATTGCTGAGGAAATCCATTTTCTGCAGGGAAACAATAATGTGACTACTAAGTCTCCCAGCATTCTTTCATTATTCCCCTGATCAGCAGGCTTAGAGGAACCACCATTCCATTTCACAAGTGTCTACTACTATGCACTACTGCATACACATTTCCTGTTCTCTAAGTCTTCATCATAATTAACATCACACACAATAATTACTCTACATTGTCTTTTTTATTTGTAAAATGCTTATGTGCAGTATGTTAAGAAAAGATAAAATAGCAAGCTAAAGTAAAACTGTAACACCTCTGATACAGTTAAGCATAAACAGATGTGAGATTTAAAGTTCATACATCTGGAATAAACAGTTACAACTTGCTACACCTCATACTCAGAAGTACATATTTTCCCTCATTGCTTCTTTCAAGACTTCTTGCTAAAATAAACTACAATTATAATTTTATCACATTAGCCACAGTGTGGAAAGAGTTAAAACTGTGATAGCGCAAATGGCCAGTTCATTACAACATCTAAGTGAACACTTTATTGCTCGGTTAATGTCAACGCTTCTCACATTTCATAATAAGAAGAGAACTTTGACCCTAAAAGACACCTGAGAACTTTCTGGATATCAACTTTCCTTCCGCATCAGAAGGGAAAAGATCACCTTTGGACCCAAAGTTTTGGAATAGACAAGCTCTGTTTCCACCCAGGAAGCTGTGATCACCTGGAGTTTTATATAGCTCTTATGACAGTCAACAATTCGTGTAGAAAAGGCTGAACACTAAATACCATAGATATTTTGATCAGTACATTCTGAAGAATATGTTTTTAGTAAAACTTGAAACTGTTATTTCCAAATATGAATGTGGATGACCATATCTATTATATGTTTTGATTCTACTATGAGTGTGAGTGTGTTTCTCATAGCGAGTTTTTAGCATGAAATTGATCAAAACAAAATTAATAATTAAAATATACATCCACAAATCATGCCAATTCCCAAATTTATTCTGTGATTTGTAAACCTGTGCTTAATTAGATTAATCATCCAATAAGTTTATTAAGAACTTGTTTGAAAATAGATATTATCCTCGTTTCTTATTAAACTGTTTCTGTCAAGATCAGAAACCATTTCACTTGTCACCAAATGTAATTATGTATTTACAAGTATACCTCTAATTGTTTTACAATTATTTTGAATGGTTCTCATTGTGTATCTCATAGGACTCAGGAAGACTGAAAGTATAAAGTTAAAATATACACCAGTATGGTATAAACAATAAGCAATTGCCAAGAAGAGGCTCTGCCACTGTCCAAACTATCTATTTGACTTTGTTACTTTGATTATTTCTTTAGCTTTAAATAAGATAGTCACACATGTGGTCATGAGATTGATGGTTATATCATGCACTGAGGAAAAAATCTACACTATAACACCAAATAATGAAATATTCAATCACAGCCAATTATACACTTCAGTCGTTGATAGATAGATGATAGATAGATAGATAGATAGATAGATAGATAGATAGATAGAAGACAGACAGACAGACAGATAGATGTTATGTATACATAGGTAGATGTTAGATAAATAGATAGATGATAGATAGATAGATAGATAGATAGATAGATAGATATTGGATGAATAGATAGATAGATATTGGATAGATAGTTAGATAGATAGATGTTAGATAGATAGAAGACAGACAGACAGACAAACAGATAGATGATTGATAGATAGATAGATAGATAGATAGATAGATAGATAGATAGATAGATAGATAGATGATCCCCATAGCTATGATATGCCAAAATTTCTGAGTTACATTACCATGAGACTTATTTCAAACAGTACTGGTCTAACTGGACAGCTAAAGAAATAATGCCTGTATTTATATAGTACAGCCACATGAAAGCTCTGTCAGAAGTATTGGAATATGCTTGAGAATGTGGACAGCTTTTATTTCCTTCCCCAAGACTTAGCAAAGGTCTCCTCCATTTAAAACATTAAAAATACCCAATAACCTATGTCCATTTCTGTTGGGTGTCTAGTGCAGGTCCTGAGGCCTAGTATTTAAGTGAGATTCCATGAGAGAAAACTAATGTTTCCTTTATAGGTTGTTATCAATTAGATAAAATAGCTTCTATATTAAGAATGAATGCTGTGTCCATTTCCATTCTCAATGCCTGAACACTATCAGCACCTACCTGTGTAGGCCTTATGCATGCTGGCATAGTCTCCGTAAGTCGTGTGTGTGTGTGTGTGTGTGTGTGTGTGTGTATGTGTCTGTATATGTGTGTGTATATGTGTATGTATGTGTGTGTGTATATGTGTGTTTGTGTGTGTGTGATATGGTTCTGATATGTTTAGAAGACCTTGTTTCTTTGATGTCTTCCATCCCCTCTGGCTCTTGCAATATTTCAGTCTCCTCTTCCACAGGGTTCCCTGAGCCCGAAGACAGGGATGTAACGGGACATCCCATTTAGTACTAAGTGTTCCATGGACTCTCTCAGTCTCTGTACATTGTCCACCTATGGGTCTCTGTTTTTACTCCCATGCACTGCACAAGGAAACTTCTCTGATGATGGTTGAAAAGGGTACTGGTCTACCAGTATAGCAGAATATTATAATGAGTCATTTGATTACTATATTCCTTTGGCAAAACAGTAGTATTTGGTTTTCCCCTATGTATCTGGCCCTTCTGCTCTCAAGTTCTTGGCTACCACAGCTGTTTCAGGGATTGGTTCCATCTCATGGAGTAGGCTTTAAATCCAATTAGATATCAGTTGGTTAGTTCAACAAGTTTTATGCCACTATTGCATTAGCACAACTTTAGTGCAGGTCAACACTGTAGACTGAAGGTTTTGTACATGGATTGGTGTTTACCTTTCTCATTCAGTAGCATGTAGAGTTCCTTGCAGTGTACGGAACACTAATCAGTAGGAGTGGCCATCAAGAAAGCAAATAACTCAATTAAAAGATTGGGTACAGGTTTAGATACAGAGTTCTCAAAAGAGAAAAGTTTAGGCTTAGAAGCACTAAAAGAAATGTTTAACATCCTTAGTCACCAGAGAAATGCAAATCAAAAAACCTCTTTGAAATTTTATCTTACACTGGTAAGAATGCCAAGATCAATAAAACAGAGGACAGCTCATGCTAGCAAGTATGTGGAATAAGGGGGACACTTACGCAATGCTGGTGGGTGTGCAAACATGTATAGCCACCATGAAAATCAGAGTGACTGTTCCACAGGAAGCTGTGAATAGATTTACCTCAACATAAAGTCATACCACTTTTGAGCATATGCCCAAAGGACTCTAGACCCTACTACAGACATACTTGTTCACTGCTATCTATAGCTGTTCTGTTCAGAATATTCTAGATGTCCACAATTGGATGAGTATATAAAAAATGTTTGGTGCATTTACACAAGGAAATATTACCCAACTATTTAAAAATAAAATGAAATTTACAAATAAATGGATAGAGCCAGAAAATGTCACTCTGTGTGAGGTAACCCAGACATCAAAATAGAGGTAAGGTATGATTTAGCTCATATGTGAGTGCCAGCTATTAACTCTTCAACAAGTAAAATATAATCCACATAACTATAGAAGATAGATATAGAGTTCTCAAAATTAAAATTTGAGGGGAAGATTGGATCTGCCTAAGAAGGAGAAATAGAATAGATAGTTATGGATGGATGGCAGGTGGGGAAAGGGAATATGGGGAGGTACAGTTGAAGCTATGAAACATTTGAGGGGGTATATGTAAGCATAATACAGTAGAAGACCCCTAAAATATGTACCCATACAGAGGTTATTTAATTTGAATTACCAAGTATGGGTAGAGACCAAGCTCCAACTAGATGTCTCTCATCACCAAATAAAACTATCAGTCCCAGGAATGGGTTACATCTAATCAAATGATTGGCCTAAGGAGTCTCATAGGAAACTTCTAGGAACCTATGGAGTTACCAAGGCTATTGATTGATCTCCAAATACTGGTGGTAAGGCCATATTGCTTAAAAGAACACCTGTAATGATCTGTCCTGTCTCTTTAAGAGACAAGCCATGCCCACTCCGTCCCCTGTCCACTGAGGCAGGCAGATCTTCCTTTCTGCCTGCAGCCTGAGTCTCTCCCTTTTCCCTCTCCCTCTCAAAGAGGCAGCTTCTGTCTTTCCCTTCTTTCTCTCTCTTTCTTCTCTCTCTCTCTGCCTCTCTCCTCTCTCTCTCTCTTTTTCTCTGCTCTTCTCCCCTTCTTCCTTATCCCTCCATAACCCACTAAATAAATATCCAACCTCACTCTGCATGGCATGCCTATCTGCCTGTCTCTTGCCCGCTGCCCATGTGGTCCACTGCCTGAGACCAGCTGAATGGTTTCATGTACCATCCCTGCCTGGGACTGGCTGCTCTGGGGCCCACTGCCTGCCCCCACCCCCTGCTTGGGGACCTGTGGAATGGTCTCTGTCTCGTGGCATACTCATCTCTCCTTGTGACCTGCTGCAGCCACTTGGGGAACTGCGCCATCCCTGCCTGGGACTGGTTGCTCTCGGGACCGCTACTCGCTGCCTGCCACATGGCCTGCTGCTACCACTAAGGGACCTGCAGTGTTTCTGTCACTGCAGCTACTTGGGGATCTGTAGCATTTTATTTTTACCATTACAACACGTACATGGGCAAGTCTAATTTGTACCTACCTAGAACTTTCATTTATTAAGATAAATGTTATTTCTTATATTTAGTCAAATCCTTCTATAAATTTATTTGAAACAATGTCAGGATTCTGTCTTGTTCCTGGCAGTGCTGGCCATTGAAAACTCCTTTTGCCTTATATGGAATATAGTAGAGAAAACACCATCATTTCCACTTTGGCTTTCATATTTACAATAATGACAGAAAATTCCCTGTAACTTGTTTTTTTTTTTTTTTTTAAATTACTTGTTCAGCTTCTCTAACCAGCCAGGATGCAAGCTTCCTGCAGATAGGCTGCTCTAATGCCCCCACCCCATCCATTGGACCGTAGAAGCTACAAGCCCCAAATCCTCCTATTCCCTGCAACCTCAATGGAACTTTTAAATACAGGGTACAAATTCAGACAGAGGACCAAGAGGTGAGTGACTACCCACTCCAGCCGGTGGGACACCCCACTCTCTAGGTCCTCCATACTGGGGAGAAACCCCCTCCCCAACCTGCATCAGCTTCTCTATCCAGCCAGCAGTCAAGTTCTCTGCATGTAGGCTGCTGCAAAGCCCGTAACCCATCAATTCGACCCTGCAAACTACAAGTCCAACCCCACCCCTAACCCCTCCTATCTCCCCAAAACCTCACTGGAACTTAGAAACACAGACCGCAAATCCAGAAAGTGGACCAAGAGGTGAGTGACCTCCCACCTAGTGGAACACCCCACTCTCTAGGCCCTTCATACCTGGGCAAAACCTCAGGCCCCTCCCCCACCTGCTTCAGCTTCTCTAACCTGCTAGCAGACAAACTTCCAGCAGAGAGGACCAAGAGAGAGAACTGAGAGAGGAACTCTAAAGCACAGGCTGTGACTGCACAGAGTGGACCAAGAGAGCCAACCAAGAGAGTAGGCCAAAAGAGTTGGCCAGGAGAACAGGCCAAGAAAGACCTCGGGACACCCTAGACAAATGTCTGTCAATCAGCGGTCCTGAACCTTAGAAATCCCTCACCACCACCTTTGCTACTACAAAGACCCAATCCCAACTGAGCTTGGAGCCCTCCGACCACTCCAACACATGGACACATAGAGAGTCCAAGTTTGCAGACTTGTATAAGAATAAAGGTACTCCAGCACTCAGTCTCCTTGTTGGTTTTGGGGTGACTCTGTGATCCAGGCATGATATTTGGAGGCTCTCTGGTATCCCCCAGGCCCACCAGGCTCACTGCCCTTTAGAGCATTCAGTTGGCCAGTAAGTTTTCTGTGTGGTTTTGTGTTTGTGTGTGTGTGTACATTTCTTTTCATGTCTTTCTGTTTGGATATCTGTAAATTGGCCCAGAATCTGTGGAAGCCTGTAGACAGTCTACTCAGACACATGAGAAGATCACAGGTGGGGTACCTGGTGAGGTTTCCCCAGGGTTCTTTTGTATTTTGGTCCCAGGACTCTTCTGTATGAGAGTGGATCTCTCTGATCTCTGTAGATGCTCCCAGCAGCTCAGTTTTCTAGCTAGATGGGCAGGCCACGCCCAGAAAACAGCTTGAGGCTGTCCTCTTCCATTTGGTTTTGCCTCTAGGCACCAGGAGGACTCTGTATTTTTTCTCTGTTGTTTTGTTTTTGTCTTTTGTGCACCCTCTTTCAGACTTACAAGACTGATTGTGATGGGACCGACTCAAATCACAACTTCTTTGACTTTGATATTAGATCACTTACAGGACTTTAGAGATAGCGCTATAAGCATAGGGGCATATTTTCCTAAACGGGATAAGACAAATAACCTCTAGCGGCCTTTAACTTTTGATTGAAAAAAAGACAGCCTTAGCCTGTAGTGTGGGAGCAGCACAGGCAGGTTTGCCATGCAAGCAGGAGGCTGCAGGGCACCACACTTTTATGGATGGTGGTTGAGCTCCACAGCCTTGTTGTTACAATGTAGCAAGGCTGCCAGCCACTGCTGTACGGGGCAGAATTGCCCCAATAAGATTTCAAACACTGAACAGAGAATCTTGGGCTAATTGCTGTGGCTGGAGAGGTTACTCCCTTGCTGCATACCACCATGTCCCCTCCCACGCTGTTAGATGGGTTCCCTCGGCCTGCCCTGGGGGCTGCATGTCTCACCTTCTGGCCTCACCTGACCAAGATTTGGCTGCCAAATGGCTATTATTGGTGTTAAGCTGCAGTGGCCACCATAGCAAGACTTCCCTCGACCAGAGCTGCTTTGGTCATTCAGATATATAAATATTTGTCATCATTTAGAGGGGCTGGTTACAGATTATGATTGGTTAGGGTATGAAAAAAAGACTACTATTAGTCTCAGATGTTTCACGCTGGTGCAGGATTTTATGTGATGTAAACTTAAAGTTTTTTTTGTTATAGTATACAAATGTTTCTGTTCTTATTTAAAATATTGTAGCCATACAATATATTATATACTACTGAGGGAAACCATAAGAAAGACTTTGGTAAGAATTTTTATGTTGTCTGAGAAGTGAGAATGACTTTGGTATGTCGTCTGGAAAGTGAGGGAGAAAGCAGGAGACTGAAAGAATGAAGAGAGGAAAATGGACAGAAGGTGTATAGAAAGTTATAGAAGGTCAGAAGGGGATGTGAAGTATGTTTGCTGTGGTTTCTCATGCATGCAAATACTGAATGTGCTTGTTTTGTTGAAAAGTTTGTTTATGTTCGTTTCCTTGCAAGAATGTAGCTAAGACAGAAATGGTTTGAATATTTTGCTGTCTCTGCCACCCAACACTACTATGGCCACATTTACAGATAGAATTTATCTCTGAGCTCTGGTTCCTGGATTTGAGTTATCAGAAATTCAGATGACATTTTGGTATAGATAATGTTAAAACTGTTTTATGCTGTTTTTTTCTTGAAAATCTGGCTCTAGAGTTGGATTATGGCTCTTCCTTTGTTAAACCCATACTTATTTAAAAGTTTCCTCTGCGACTCTGTCAGTCTGAGCCCCCGACACAATGACAAGGAGAAGAAAACAAAGCAGAACAGCCACATTCTGTAGCTTCAGATGTATGAGTTTATTTTGCTAGATATGGTCAAAAATTTGTTAAAATTGAAATAAAACTAGTTAAAATTTAATTAGTAACACTAAAAATTGATAACTTAAAATTTATGCATGGGTAATTAAAAAACATAAGGCATGATTACATTTTATATTTTGGATTGCCATTTTGCTAAAGTTAAAAAAATAGATGCCACATGATTTCACCACCATCTTGATTAAAGGTGATCATGTGGAGTGGGCCTACAAAGGAGGCAGCAACTGATCTCTAAGATAGTTTGGACTAGGGTAGATTTTATTATGATGACTCATGTCCTATTCTGAAAACTATGTGTGTGTGTGTGTGTGTGTGTGTGTGTGTGAATGCTGCCCCTCAATGTTTTTATACAGAAAAAAAATACCTTGCTCTGCCAGCTAAACTTTGTTAATTTAAGAGTCACCCAGGTGATGATGGTTATAAAGACATAAAGGGATCATAGGAAACAGCTGAGGTTTACAAATGTATGGCAAGACTAGACTCCCAAAGAATGTGCAGTTGCAAGAATGGACCTTAACAGTTTTAGAAATACCAGTGTTAGGTTAATAGTCACCAGAAGTACCAGCCTCAATGAAATAAAGTACGCTGATATCTAAAAGACAGGCTATATATATGCTGTTGAAGATGGGGGCCAAAGAGGTACTTTATTTTGGATATTGTAGGAAGACATTTTGGAAATTTTAATCTTTAAGAATAGTTAGTACTATGGGACATTTGTGCTTGTAAAATGTTTTGTATTGTTAATGTTTGGACTTCAAATAAAAAGGCTAAAAATTAGGGTCAGATCCATAAGCAATTGGCAAAGGGCTTGAAACAGTCTCTCATCCCATTGAGTCTCAACCTTTTAGTGGTTAAAAAAAAAAACCTTTTACAGGGGTAGCCTAAAACCACCTGCATGTCATATATTTGCATTAAAATTCATAACAATGACAAAACCAAATTTGTAAAATAATAATGTGAAATATTTTGTAATAAGGGGTCACCACTATAATGGCTTGCTCTGTTCCTTCAAGAGACAAGCCACACCCACTCCCTCCTCCATTCACCTAGGCAAGCTGATTTTCAGCTTCCAGGCTAAGTCCCTTCTCTTTTCCTGTCTCTCCCCTGAAGAGGCAGATTCTGCCTTGCTCCATTCTCCCCACATCTCCCCTTCCTCCCCCCTCTCTGTTTCTCACTCTGTGTTTCTCTCTGCTCTTCCCCTTCTTCCCTTACCCTCTCTTCCCTTCCCTTCAAAACCCACTAAATAAATATCCAACCTCACTCTGCATGGTGTGGTTATCCATGGCTCCATCTCTGGCCAGCCACATGGCTCCCTGCCTGGGACCAGCTGCCTTTGGAGATCTGCAGTGTGGTCTTGTGGTGTGCCCGTCTGTCTGTCCCTCCTTGTGGAACTCGCTGCCCCTCGTTCAAGGTCCACTGCAGCCACTTGGGGAACTGTGCCATCCATGGCTGGAACTGGCTGCTCTCTGGACCCACTGCCCACTGCTGCCACTTGGGGAACTGCAGCATTTTTACTTAATCCATTACAATTATAACATGGGACACTATATTAAAAGGTCAAAGCATTAAAAATATTAACTAATGGTTTTAACTAATGGTTTTAAAAATGTATCTCCTTGTTCAGGCTTAAAAATTTATGCTTAGCCTCCATGTCTTTGCTAACTTGTTTGGGTTTAAGCTATTTGGATAAAATGAGTCATAATTTTTGTATTGATACTAAGAGGAGCTTCAGTTGAAAAATTGTTATTTTCTAAGGCTCATAATTACAGAGATAGAACTACAATTCCTTTACCCTAAGTCAGGCATTTGGATAAAGCTACCATTCCCTCAGGTTGCTTAGAGAAAGTTCTTACTCCCTAAGAAGGGAGTCACCCTCCTTATCTCTGGCAAAAGGACCCTTCCCTAACAGGTGGCTACAGCACCTTAGAACTTGTCAAGGGCAATGCTAGCCTCTAGGCTCCCTCCTATTCCCATTTTGCCCTGGGACCTTTTTCATGCCTTGCCAAGAGACAGCATTAACACCACTGAAAGGACTAATTCAGTTTTTGTATTAGCTTCAATTCGAAATCATTACAGAATGTAAAGTTTTAGTCTTATGAAGGCTGCTAACTTATAGATTGTTAGGAAATACAAGTTAGTCAGTCATCCTTAAAGTACTAATATAATTAACTACTGGGATAAGCCTTATTTAGTTTCCTGTATGTTTTCAAAGACAAACTTAAAACAAGTAACTAAAAACAAAGTTTGTCTAATCAGATATACCTAGGCAGTCCTGATAATTCAGAGATCTACAGAATATGGCATTTAAATTAATGATTAAAAAGCTTATATTAGACAGAGACTCTGAGATCCTAGCAGACTCTGGACAAACAGCAGCACATTGGAGAACTGATTGTGCCACATTTTTGTAGACAAAATAAGCTCAGTCTTTTCCATGTCTCTCTTCCACAGGAAAAAAGTCACCTTATGGTCCTGGCTAAGACTGTTGTTCTGGATACTTCTGCTTCCAGTGCTGTGGAGACCTGGGTATGGCTAATTGTATATGGACGCTGGTCCCTGTCGTTTTTAATAGATTTAGAAGCTGCTTGGTGTGTACTCAGGTATAATTTATTTACCCTTCTGAGATCTCTGATAGTATTGATGGCTAGGCCAGGTATAATGTTGTCAGTTTAGCAGCAACATGTATCCGGATCCTTCCAAAGCTATATCTAGCTTGTTAGTTCATATATATCAAACCTTGCTTTTTATAAAGTGACTAGGTCTCTTGATTAAAAAATGTTTTAAGATATAGAAAGGTCTGAAGATATAAAATCTCACAAGCTTTGAGGGTCTAAAAAATGACTTAAGATGTAAATACAGGTTAAGATATGGAAAATGCTTCTGATTTCTTACCCCTTCTATGTTATAGTTCTCATAAGCTGATAGAGCAATGGCTACTCACTGTCTGGGTCACAAACTCAAGATTTTAGATTTATTCTGGTTGCCATCTAAATATGAACTTAAAGTGTTTCTTATCAGGCCAAAGGCATCTCTGTCCAATCCATACCTGGCTCTCTGAACAGCAAAAGAAAAAAAATATACAGGCTTCTAACTAAAATCTTTAGATTTGCCAGGACTCAAGGTGTGAGTCTATTCCTGCTGTTTACAGACGCCCATTATCTGCTTTGTTCTATGATATAGATTTCAATATGGGCCTGAAAGTTTCAAATGTATTATTTTCCTTAAGTACATAAATTTTAACTTTTGTTCCTAGTTTAAACATATCTCAATAGATTTCTATTTGGCTAGCAGGTACATCTAAGCATCAGTTGCTGGCTGCAACCTGCTCTGAAAGACTACAAGCCCTGGACTTACTGAAAGCTGATGTGATCCATTCTATATGATGTGAATGCTCCCTGTGTTTTCAACAGAGTGTGCAAACCAGATGCTTCTAATGAGTGCGCCATTGCCTGAATTCCTTGATTACCTTTGGCTAGCCTTTCAGCCTTCTTTGGCCCTGATGAAAATGTCCCAATGTCAGTTTGAAGTAGTTACAGAAAGGAACATGTCGTTCCATGCTCCCTGCCCAGAATAGGTTGAAATGCTAAGAAGGGTGAACGCTCTGGCATGGGGGACAAAATGGCTACAAAAATGACTACCTATAATGCCCATTGATACAAAAAATAAAGTTATGCCCAGAGTTGTCAATTAATGGATTTATTAACTAAAATGGTTCTACAATAAAAAAGACACCTTGGTTCTTTATGCAGAACTACAGAACCAAAGAGGACATTCAGGATTATAATTACAATTTTGTATTACTCAAAGATCAGAGCTACAGTGCCTGGTAGGATGGCATTGCCCTGGAAAAATGTGTTAGCTAATGGTTCTTAGGTCCCAATAATGTCTCTTTAAATCCATGGGCAAGCAGGACCCATGATTGGGTCCTGTCATTGGTACTTGTGAAGGGGGAAATATAGAATCAAGTTCAATAGAGGCCTGAGTCTCAGTAGTTTGCCCTGGTTCCAAGAAAGACCACAAACTGAGACTACCCAGACACCACCCAGAAACAGACCATCCAAAAGAAATTCCTAACTTTGCAGCCATTGTAAATAGGATCATTTGCCCGCATACACCCATCGCTTTTCACCAAGGCACCCCTAGACAAATGTCATTCAATCAGGGGTCCTGAACCTTAGAAATCCCTCACCCCCACCTTTGCTACTACAAAAGCCCAAACCCAGCTGAACTCAGGG
>PVIU01029950.1:5537-16849 GCA_004026605.1 Ondatra zibethicus | reverse complement strand
ACCACCAACCCCAGCTTGGCCATACTCCTTTGGATTAGTAGCTATGTGAGACCCCGCTCCAGGACAGCAGATGCAAAACAATGCCCTGATACTCTCATGCTCTGGCGAGGTTAATCTACCAGGGGCTCCAGAGAGCAGGTGGGCTCTAATGTCTAAAGAAACAAGGCTTTGCCTGACACCCCTGCTTACCAGAAGAGCTGGTCTAGGTAATCCTCTAGGAAGAAGACATTATCCAGATGCAGGCACTGGAGGTGTTTCAGCTTGACAAACTGCGAGGTGAAGTGGGTGACAACCCGCTGCTTCTCCACTGGCGAGTGGCAGGCCCAGGGCCAGAGGCAGGAGAGGAGGAGATAGCGCAGGTTCCTCATACCACCCAGGGAAGGGGAGAAGTTAAGTAGGCAGGTAAGATCATTCATGTTATACAAACCCAGTTGCTGAACAGAGTTCAGGTCCAATGTCTTTAAGACATCGTTGTGGTAGTAAGTAGCCTTGGACCAGATCTCTAGCTTGTTACAGCACAGACTCAGACCTTCTCTCCGAGCCACCCACTCAACGACGAAGGACTCCAAGGGCTGTAGTGGGTGTTCCTGCAGGACCAGGTCTATGGCCACCTTCACCTGCGGCTTCACCTCCGTTTCTGAAAGACCCACCTCTGCTTGGTTCTCACTCCAGTCAGGAGCCTTGAACACAGACCACTTGTCCCACATCCTCAAAGGCATAATCCGTAGATCCAGCACTTTCAGTCTGCACCTCCTGGGGTAGAGCAGGGAAGAGCCTCAGCATGAAGGCATTAACCACTGCCCTATTCCCACACCCTTCTCCTTAAGTCCAGCCAGCCCCACTCTAGTGCCTGTGTGAGCAGCGACTGGGTCTTTCAGTCTGTACTGATTCATGAGTCCTGTATAAGTCACAGCCCTTTCCCAGAGGGCTCAGCAATGGCCGTAGCCTCTGGAGTTCTCCAAATTGGTCCCCCCAAACCTCGGCCCATTCTATGTCCTCTGTCTCACCCCGATTCTACCTGTCCTGAGTTGTCTTTGCTTTTTAATTCCCAAGGCCTTCCTTCAGGGCACCCGGGTCTACTCACCTATGAGGAACCTTCTGGCAGAGCATGCCATCAAGCCCAAACAGGATAATCTCTAAGATCCTCCTGTAGAAATCATCCCTCTTAATCATGGCTCCGAGTGGAAGGCAGGGGAAGGGCCAGGCCTGCACCATTGCCTTCATGATGCTAGCTTTTCTTCTGATGCAGGCCTTTTTGAACAGTGATGGGAAGAAAACTGAGGGTATATTGTCCAGATTAGAGACAACCTCGGTCTGGTTCCTCAGGAGGCTGTTCTCTGCCAGCTCCTGGAGTGTGAGTGGGGACATGAGGTTCATCCTGATGAATCTTCAGTAAGAAGTTTCCTGGGGCAACATTTAGAAAGGTACTCTTTCAGCCAGGCGGTGGCGGCACACACCCCCTTTAATCCCAACACTCAGGAGGCAGAGGCAGCAGATCTCTTAGTTCAAGACCAGCCTGGTCTACAGAGCCCATTCCAGGACAGGCTCCAAAGCTACAGAGAAACCCTGTCTCAAAAAACCAAAAAAAAAAAAGAGAGAGAGAATGAAACCCATCCAATCAAATGAGTGCTGAGACACTATTCTCATCCATGAGGGGAGCTAACCCAGGGACAGTCACTACTCTGAGAGTGGCAGAGACCTCAGTTTAGCTCATTCCACTCAATGCTTCAATGGACCACAAAGGCTTCGAACTTCCTGCTGCTCCCAGGAGAATGGTCTCTCAAGCATCCATGGCCACAGCTCATCTCATTCCCACCCATTTCCAGTTTATTCACTGGATTCCATGCCCAGTAGGAAGTAAGTCCTGTATGTCCTAGAAGCTAAACTCGAGCATGGGGAACTGTGTCTCATTCAATACCCTTTCGATCAGGACTGCTGGCACACTGCACCATCCCAGCACTCAGGAGGCAGGGAGAGGAGGTAGCAATAACTTCGAAGGAAGGCATGGTAATAGCTGAGAGTTGTGAGAGGCCTGTAATCTCATCACTTGGAAGGCAGAAGAATCAAGGGTTTGAGGCCAGCCTCAGCTACATAGAAAATTGGATGTTAGCTCAGTTTACATCAGATCCAGTCTTAAACAAGAAATATCAGCCAGGGCTGGGTGGTGTTGGCTCACACCATTAATCCAAACACTTGGGAGGCAGAGGCAGGTAGATCTCTGTTAGTTCGAAGCCAGGCTGGTCTACAGAAAAAGTTCTAGCACAGGCTCCAAAGCTATACAGAGAAACCCTGTCTCAAAAAAAAATCTTCCATATCACAAATCCTAAATAGAAAGCTTTATAAATCCATACCCTGGTTCAGGGAACATTCACCTTCCCTGGTGCCTATGATTAGACACCCTGGGGTCTGCTGGCAATGAATGATGCAGGCTGAGAACTCCTTACTTCAATGACATCAGTATCCTAAAATGCAACTACCACATCCACACTGGAAGATAGGTGTTAGCATCAGAATTTTTGCTTCTATTTTGAGTCAAGGTCTTCCTATGCAGCTTGGCTGGCCTCAACTCACTATTTAGCCTGGACAGATGGCTCAAGTGGTGAAGAGATCATGTTGTTCTTGTAGAGGATCTAGGTTCAGTTTCCCAGTACCCAACTGGTGCCTCACACCACCCATAATTCCAGTTATGAAGCTCTGATGCCCACTTCCGAACACCAAACATGCATGTGCTGCATATAAACACATGCATGCAGGCAAAACATTCACACATAAAATGAATATCTTTTTCAAATAAAAATCTTACCAGGCTTGCCTCCAATTCACATAGACCTACCTGGCTCTCTGCCTGAGTGCTGAGATTAACAGTGTGTACCACCAAGCCTGGCCAGCAACATTTTTTATTTTGTTTTGTTTTTTGAGACAGGGTTTCTCTGTGAAACAGTCCTGGCTGTCCTGGAACTCACTCTGTATACCAGGTTGGCCTCAAACTCAGAGATACACCTGTCTCTACCTCCTGAGTGCTGGGATTAGAGCCCCTACTGACCCATAAAACTTTTTTTTAAAGATTTATTTATTATGTATACAACATTCCTTCCATGTACACCTGCACACCAGAGGGGGGCACCAGATCTCATTACAAATGGCTGTGAGCCACCATGTGGTTGCTGGGAATTGAACTCAGGACCTCTGGAAGAGCAGTCAGTTATCTTAACCGCTGAGCCATCTCTCCAGCCCCCCATAAAACTTTTTTAAGGCAGGGTTTTTACTATGTGGCATAGGGCCCTGGAACTCAAGTATCCAACTCCTCTGAGATTTAGGAAATATTTTGATCCTATATATATAAATATTTCGAGACAGGGTTTGTCTGTTGCTTTGGAGCCAGTCCTGGAACTAGCTCTTATAGACAAGTTAGGCCTGAAGGCATAGAGATCCACCTGCCTCTGCCTCCCAAGTGCTACCTCTGGCAAATTCTGTTGTTGTAAACATTAGTATTATGCTGTAATGATAATCCTATTACCTCAGCCTTCAAGGACTACGATGGTAGGCATACAAAACAGCTAAACTGAATTTTTTGTGTTTCTTTAATTTTTTTGTTTTTTTGAGACAGAGTTTTTCTTTTTTCTTTTTCTTTTTCTTTTTTTTTTTTTTTGAGACAGGGTTTCTGTGTAGCTTTGGAGCCTGTCCTGGAACTACCTCTTGTAGACCAGGCTGGTCTCGAGCTCAGAGATCCACCTGCCTCTGCCTCCCGAGTGCTGAGATTAAAGGTGTGCACCACCACCACCCGGCGAGACAGAGTTTTTCTGTATAAAAGCCCTAGCTGTCCTGGTACTAACTTTTGTAGACCAGGCTGGCCTTGAACTCCCAGATCTTCTTTCCTCTGCCTCCAGAGTGATGATATTAAAGGCATGCACCACCACCGCCAAGTAACTAAACTAAATTTTTATTAAAATATCTCAGCAAGTAGATTTACATTATTTTTATGGTGCTGAGCATTGAACCTGAGTGTCATACACGTTAGGGCATTTTCACTAGTAAGCTACATCACCAAATTCTCAATTAAATCTATATTTTTCCATACATTTATTTATTTATAACTTCTTTGACACAGAGTATCTCTGTGTATCAGCCCTGGCCGACTGGGCAATTTTACTAGTGACCTACATCACCAAGCTCTCAATTAAATATTTAGTTTTCATTTGTTAAAATAAGCATTTGCTTATTTATTTATTTGTTTATTCAGACAGGGTTTCTCTGCATAATAGCCCTGGCTGACCTGGAGCTAACTTTATACACCAATCGGACCACAAATTCAGAGATTAGCCTGTCTCTGCCTCCCCAGGTGCTGGGATTAAAGGCATGTACCACCACCACCAGGCTCCAACTAAGTATTTAAAATGCCAAGGATTGAATTTCTATGGAGAAAAAAGTTTCTTGAAAGTCCAGAGTGAAGATTCACATCATCACCCAAACACTCATAAAGCTGGGGTAGGGATCTATATGACTTCCAGTGCGTTGGTACAGGGCTGTTAACCCAGCACTCTAGGGGTGGAAGCAGGATTGGAAGTTCAAGGTCATCTTGCACAGTGGGCTCATAGCCAGCATGGGCTATGAGACTGTCTCCAGTAACAACAAAACTGGAAAACTAAAAGTGTGTTTAATATGAACACTCTTAGGGCTGGAGGTAGAGGCAGGACAATTTCTGAGTCAACCCAGACTCCATACTGAGTTCCAAAACAGTCTCAAAAAAAAAAAATAATAGTAAGTCTGGGTTCCAGGACAGCCAGGGCTACAAAAACAAATCCTGTCTCTGTCTCAAAAAATAAAACAAAACCAAAAGACAAGCTAGGCGGTGGTGGCGAACACCTTTAGTCCCAGCACTGGAGCGGTAGGGGCAGTTGGATCTCTGAGTTCAAGGTCAGCCTAGTCGATAGACTGAGTTCCAGGACAGTCAGACCATCTACTCAGAGAAACCCTGTCTCGAAAAAGCAAAGCAAAAAAGGACAAAAACAACAACAAAAATCAAGAAATAAAAAGATGAGAGAGCTGCCACAATGGTGCATGCCTTTAATCTCAACAATCCAGTGGGCCAAGTTGATCTGTCAGTTGAAGGCCAGCCTAAGCTACAGTGAACTCCAGTCTCAAAAATACATAAATCTGGCAGGGAGGTGGTAGGTCACCTTTAAAGGCTGACCTTGATGCAAATAGGTCAGCCTGGTCTACAGAGTTCCTGGACAGCCAACGCTATGCAGAGAAACTCTGTCTCAAAAACAAAAATATACACAAATCTGTAAGCATATGAATTAAATAAACAAAATAAGGGCTCCAAGCCAGGCTTGATCGATAGATCACACCTGTAATGCCAGCATCTGAAAGGCTGAGGCAGGAGGATTCCTATTTGTTCTAGGATAGCCTAGGATACAAAGACCTCACCTGTCGATGCTGCCACCTCCATCCTGCGGGCTAGGATTAAAGGCACTTGGCACTATGCCCACATTGAAAAACCTGCCTACCACCCCTTCCTGACTACAGGCATGTGCCACCTCGCCCAGATTGCCAGCAAATTGGGAAACCATCTGCTCATGGTAGACAGGACTCCAGCAAGAGACCAAAGTCAAGAATGACCCTACCCAAGCCTGGCTCATGAACCAGTGAACTGATCAGGCGCATACAGAATTATATATACCTAAGAGGGGCCAGAGGCCCGGGTTCAGATGAAGGTTTGAAGACCCAGCCCCTCTCCATCCTTCAAGGAGGGAACCTGCACCAAAAAGCCCGATCGAGTGAGGATCTTAACACTAAAATGGTAATGGTTGTGAGTCTAAGAAGCCAAAGTTCAAAATAAGCAATCTTTGCAGAAGCAGCTAGGTTGATAGAGCACATGCCTAAGGCTCAACATAAACAGGATATAGCAACTAGGATGTGCAAGCTAGGAATCAGAAGTTCAATTCATGCCTCAGTTAAATAGATTCAATGACTAGCATTTAATCCTAGCACTCCCGAGAATTACATGTGTGGATAGGCAAGTCTCCAGTGTGCATCTAGATTAATATGGAATGATTCGGGTTCAAATGATCCTGCAGCCTCGGCCTCAGCGAGTAGGTGAAATCGTCGTCTGCTACCACTAAGTTCTTTTTATTTTCTGGATTTTCGGTTTTCGAGACAGCATTTTTTTTTCTGTGACTGCCCTAGCTGTCCTGGAACTACCTCTGTACCAGTGTACCAGGCTGGCCTCGAACTCACAAAGATTTGCCTGTCTCAGCCTCGGGAGTTCTGGGATTAAAGGGATGACCGCCACTGCGGGGCTAAACTGACTTACCAGAGTTGGACAGAAGAGAGAGGTCCGCAGCAGGGCCAAGAAGTGACTCCGGTCTCCAGGACTGTCTTCTTCGTTTCCTCTGTTGACCTGGCCGGCTGGAAACTCAGTCCGTAGTCGAGGCTAACTTCAAACTCACAGCGACCAGCCCACCAGCCCCCGGCACTCCACAGGCTGCTGAAGATTCGACACAACGTTCTATTCCACGCCCCTAAGCAAGCCCAGACCACACTACAAACTGCCACCTGATTGGCTGCTTCAGTCTCCACCCACTTCATCTGAATTTGGGGTTTCCCCAAAGAGCTTGAATCTATAGCCCGCTGTGGCAGAACACCTGTTTTTTTTGGTTTGGTTTTTGTTTTCTTGTGGGTTTTTTTTTTTTTTTTGAGACAGGGTTTCTCTGTAGCTTTGGAGCCTGTCCTGGAACTAGCTCTTGTAGACCAGGCTGGCCTCGAACTCACAGAGATCTGCCTGCCTCAGCCTCCCGAGTGCTGGGATTAAAGTGCGCCACCATAGCTCGGCTGAAGAACACCTTCTTAACATCAGAGCCTGAGGAGACAGGTGTGTCTCTGCGACTTTAACACCAGCCTGCTCTAACTAAATATTGGCTTCCGAGCTCCAGCCAGGCCTACTTGATGAAACCCTGTCTTTAAAAAAAAAAAAATGGCGGGGCAGGACGGTGCCCACCTTTAGTCTCTGTGCTCAGGAAGCAGAGGCGGGAAGAGCTCCGTGAGCACGCATGTGCGCATGCGCATAGGTGAGCAAAGGCACAAGCAGTGTTTGAACCTGATCTGTGTTCTGCAAAGTTAAAGAAATAAGATGGAAGCCGGGAGGTGGTGGGTACAGGCCTTTAATCCAGGTACTCCGGAGGCAGAGGAGGCAGATCTCTGTGAGTTCAAGGCCAGCCTGTCCATGAAAGCTAGTTCTAGGACAGTCTCCAAAACTAAGCAAAATCCTGTCTCGAAAAAACAAAAATAAATAAATAATAAAAGTTAAAAAATAAAAAAAAGAAGAAAGAAAGAAAAGAAAAGGCAGCCAAGCAGTGGTGGTGCCTGTCTTTAATCCAGGCAGAGGCAGGCAGATCTCAGTGAGTTTAAGGCCAGCCTGGTCTACAAAGCAAGGTCCAGGACAGCCAGGACTGTTACACAAAGAAACCCTGTCTTGAAAAAGCAGGAAAAAAAGAAAAAGTTGCAGGCACAGTGACAGAGTACTTTGCAACACAGAGGGAAGAGAATCCAGGGCTGACCAAGCTACATACAAACAGTCCAACCTGGGCGACATGAGACCCAGTCTCAAAAATGACTGTTCTATACCCGACATCATTCCTGCAGGATTCTTTGGCCACTTCAAAACAGTAAAAAGACTCCACAGTGAGGCTGCCTAAGGAGGACAGCCACATCCTGTCCACAGAAAACATTGGCAATGCTTTTATCAGTGTCATTGCGGTTTTTCTCTTTATTTGTGTTACTGACACAAGGCTTTGGTATGAGCAATCCAGGTTGGTGTGGAACTTGCTATGTAGACCAGGCTGGCCCTGAGAGGTGAGTTTCAGCCTGTCCAATGCTGGCTCACAGAGCAGAAACTCCACAGCTGGCAACCTAGGTTTTAGGAGACATGCTTTATCACACCACGTTTTTATCGAAGCTGGGTGTCAAACTGGAACTCATTCTGGAAACCAGACTGGCCTTGAACACACAGAGATCCACCTGCCTTAGCCTCCCAAGTGCTGGGATTAAAGGTGTGCGATACAACTGCCCTGCTCAAGTCCAGCTTTTTGTTGGTGGTGGTATCAGGAATTGAACTAGGGCCTTCTGATGCTCTCCGAGCACTCTAGCCCTGAACTATATTCTCATCCCACCCCATGTCCCGTTCTTTAGGAGACAAAATCAGCTCCATAGTCAGGGGCCTCAAAAAGCCTCCTGCCTTGCCTGGGGAGTGCATAGTATTATTGCTGTGTACCTTACACCTGGGTGCCCACTGGATGGTTTTTAGGTGGTAAATCTGTCTTCTATTCCTGGTGGATTTTCAACCCTTAATTCAATCTTGAATGTCTCTTGGCCATTTTTATATAGGTTAGAAAAAGTCAGGGGATGGGACTGGCATATGCAGTTTGGGAGACAGTATCCCCGGGATGGTGTTGGGCAGGCCAAGGGGCCTTTGTTGTACTGTTGTTTCCTCGGTGTTCATAGAATACACTCGTGAATGTGTATACATCACAGGTAGCCATTTGTATGCATATTTCATAATGAAATACATTACACCCATTTTTCTTCATGAAGCCTGAGGCTGGAGCCCAGTGCCTCAAGTGTGCTAGGCATGGAATCTCCATCCAGCAACATCCCATCTTTGTCCCAGGATTGCTCGCAAAGGCTCGTCTACTAATACATTTAAAAACCCAAGTCTAAGGTGGGTTTGGTGGTGGACTTCTTTAATTGCAGCTCTCAGGAGCCCAAGGCAGGCAGATCTCTATGAGTTCAAGGCCAGTCGGGTCCACAGATTGAGTTCCAGAAGACCCAGGACTGTAATGAAACCGAGTCTGAAAAGAAAACAACAATCAAACCTTAAAGGATCAAGTCCGGGTGACGCAGGTGACAAAACTGATTTAAAAACAAACAAACAAACAAAAAACAACAACAACTTTAATCCCAGCACATGGGAGGCAGAGGGTGGATCTCTGTGAGTTCGAGACCAGTGTGGTCTACAGAAACCTAGTTTCAGCCAGAGTTTCATAAAGAAATTCTCTCTCAAGCAGAAAAAAAGAGATAAGGTCTCTATGTATTTCTTGATGCCCTGGAACTCTCTATGTAAACCAAACTGGCCTGAAAATTGGCAGAGATCCTCTTGCCTCTGTGTCCTGAGTGCTAGTATCAAAGGTGTCTGACACTATACCTGGCATCATAATTTTATTCTATTTCTTTCTTTTGGGTTTTGGTATCTTTTTATTGATTTTTATTGAGCTCTACATTTTTCTCGGATCCCCTTCCTGCCTCTCCCCTCCCCTTCAACATTCTGCCAAGGTCCCATGGTCCCGTTTACTCAGGAGACCTTGTATTTTTATACTTGCCATGTAGATTAGATCTATGTAAGTCTCTCTTAGTGTCCTCATTGTTGTCTAAATTCTCTGGGATTGTGATTTGTAGGCTGGTTTTCTTTGCTTTATGTTTAAAAACCACCTATGAGTGAGGACATGTGATAATTGTCTTTCTGTGTCTGGGTTACCTCACTCAAAATGATGTTTTCTAGCTCTATCCATTTTCCTGCAATATTCAAGCTGTTGTTAGTTATTTTTTTCTGCTGTGTAGTACTCCATTGTGTAAATGTACTACATTTTTCTTATCCATTCTTCAGTCAAGGGGCATTTAGGTTGTTTCCAGGTTCTGGCTATGACAGACAAAGCTGCTGTGAACATAGTTGAGCACATGTCATTGTGGCACAATTGAGCATCCTTTGAATATATACCCAAAAGTGGTATTACTGGGTCTTGAAGAAGGTTGTTTCCTAATTGTCTGAGAAATCGCCACACTGACATCCAAAGGGAATGTACCAGCTTGCATTCCCATCAGCAATGCAGAAGTGTTCCCTTTTCCCCACAACCTCTCCAGCATAAGTTGTCATCAATGTTTTCGAATTTGGCCATTCTTTTTTTTTTTTTTTAAGGAGTAAGAAGAAATAGCATTTATTGATCACTTACTAAGAAACAAACACTAAAAGAATGTCACGGGAGTTATTCTGTCAGTCAGTTCTCTTAAGAATTCTACAAGCTGGTGATGGTGCACGCCTTTAATCTCAGCACTCGGGAGGCAGAGGCAGGTGGATCTCTGTGAGTTCAAGGCCACCTTGGTCTACAGAGCGAGTTTCAAGACAGCCAGGGACGTGCAAAGAGAGACCCTGCCTCGAAAAAACAAAAACAACAACAAAAAGCACCATTCTACTAGAGAGATAACTGTTGTCTTCCCTCCAGGGAAACACAAGCTTCACCCAAAGCTCTATGTTAAAACCAACCGCACTGTCTCACTCATCCATTACGGATGCTCACAGCAACAGCTGAGTGGGCTGTTAACAAGCAGTGTCCTGCAGATCTCTTCATACCTTCTCTCTTACAAGAACAAATGAGGATCTCCTCTTCTACCTACTCCAAATGCTGCGCTTAATTGGTGGTATTTTTCTTTTTTAAAAAATATTTATTTATTTATTTATTCTTCCATGATATTTAGAGAGCTCTACATTTTTCTCTGCTCCCCTCCCTGCCACTACCCTCCCTCCTTCAACCATCCCCCAAGGTCCCTATGCTCCCAATTTACTCAGGAGATCTTGTCTTTTTATATTTTCTACTTCCCATGTAGATTAGATCTACGTAAGTCTCTCTTAGTGTCCTCATTGTTGTCTAGGTTCTCTGGGATTGTGGTTTGTAGGCTGGTTTTCTTTGCTTTATGTTTAAAAACCACCTATGAGTGAGGACATGTGATAATTGTCTTTCTGTGTCTGGGTTACCTCACTCAAAATGATGTTTTCTAGCTCTATCCATTTTCCTGCAATATTCAAGCTGTCGTTATTTTTTTCTGCTGTGTAGTACTCCATTGTGTAAATGTACCACATTTTTCTTATCCATTCTTCAGTCAAGGGGCATTTAGGTTGTTTCCAGTTTCTGGCTATGACAGACAAAGCTGCTATGAACACAGTTGAGCACATGTCCTTGTGGCACGATTGAGCATCCTTTAGATATATATCCAAAAGTGGATTACTGGGTCTTGAGGAAGGTTGTTTCCTAATTTTCTGAGAAATCACCACACTGACATCCATAGGGGTTGTGCCAGCTTGCATTCCCACCAGCAATGCAGAAGTGTTCCCTTTTCTCCACAGCCTCTCCAGCATAAGTTGTCATCAGTGTTTTTGATCTTGGCCATTCTTACAGGTGTAAGATGGAATCTCAGAGTTGTTTTGATTTGCATTTCTCTGATGACTAAGGATGTTGAACATTTCCTTAAGTGTCTTTCAGCCA